>VXBT01006281.1:43603-57241 GCA_013400235.1 Oriolus oriolus | reverse complement strand
CTTTTACATATTTCTCACACACGTTTGTTTTTCTTACAGCTGCAGTATTTCAATGATAAATATCACAACGTATTCGTGAGCAAACATCATCTGAAACAAAGTGGTTTTGGCTCCTGGGCCAAAGTCTTCAGTTAAGGACCAACCAAAAGCTCCTCCAAATGCAAGTTTGAAGAGTTCAGTTTAGTCACAATTTACACACTCGAGGCCCTGGATTCCACTGGGTTTTGTAGCACTAAGGGAAATTATTGACACTTTCCACCATCCCAGGATGCTCCAGCCTGGCCTTGGACACTTCCACAGAAAAGTTTCTTCTTTTTTAACAAAATCGTATTTAATACCCTCTTAGGAATGTCTTTGTTTTATTTTCTTCATAGCAACAGAGGAGCATTTTTTGTGTGAGGTATCTTTTCAGTCAAGATCCTGGTGCTGTAAATATGAATTTAATTGTTCTAATTAAACCCAGCCTCCGGATTATCCTTTTTTTGTTTGCTTGCTTGGTAGCAAATAATTTGCTCATGTTTTACCAATACCAAACTTACACTGGTAAATAATTTGTATTATAATATTTGTATTAAATAATTTGTATTATAATCAGCAAAGAGATACCTGTGGATAAGAGGAAATAAGTGAATATTTATCAGGAAATGCACCTTTTTTACATCCCTTGGTGAACCATAAAAGCAAATCTAACCCACATTTGTTATGTTTTATTTCCAAAGCGTTGATTTCTTTGCCTGGAGGGTTGGATACCAAACAACTTCTGCCTTGCCTGAAGTTTTGCAGTTTGTCAGAGATCCCCCTCTAATGGATAATTCTGTAAATCCAGTCGGGAGCAGGCTGGAGAGAGGCTCAAAAAACCAGGACTGCAGCAATCAGAGTCATTAAAAAAACAAACCTACCATGCCCTGCTTCCAGGAACAGGTAATGCTTTATTTTAGGAAAAAAACTACTGCACATTTTTATATGTTTTGTTCCACAGGTTTTGTTGGGTTGGGTTTTTTTTTTTTCCCCTGGGACTTCAAAAAAAGTAAAGGAATCCGTCAGCTTTGTTTGAAGATTTTGCATTCAGAAATATGAATATTTCCAGCTGAGTTAGATTAAATGTGTTTGGCTTGTTGGACATTAAAAGACTCCCTTTAGAAACTTTCCATATCAAAGGAGAGTTGACATAAGAATATTTGCAAATTCAGGGATTGTTTGAGGTTGTTCTTTCGGTTTTTAAATCACCTGGAAATGCCTCATAATTCTCCTTCCACCGTGTGTTTGTTTAAAACAGGAGCACGAAACCTCTTTTTTTTTTTTCTCCTGTGTGTCAAGATAGACCTGAAAAACCTTTTTATGTTCATTAAAAATTAGGGGAGAAACTCCATCATTTTATCGTGGAAAAACGGGGTTTTCTCTGTTAACTGCTTCGTGCTTTTAACCCTCTCAATCCAAATCTGAATAAAAACTCTGAAAATGAAACTCTCGCTCCCAAGGCGTGGATAAATATGACCTAATAAATAAATAAATAATAATTTTTGGGAGTTCCTGGTGTCCCTCCCACAGCCACAGTGCAGAAATGACACCATATATGAAATATCCTATTAAATCTGCTTTAGGCTGCATGACATCTTTTTAACAACACACTTCAAAACAAGGGGATTTTTTTTGTTAACAGCCAACTAAAAATGACATTTATTATTCCAAGTGGGATGGAGAAATTAATTATTTTAATGGGAAATTGCAGGTGTGTGATCAGGTAGTTCTCACGTTGTGACTGCACAAGATAAATCGCTTTATTTGTGAGACGAGCTGTGTCTCACAAAAGTCAGACTTGTCTTTAGTCTTGCCTAATTTAGGCTTAATTAGGTGCAGGCATCAAAGTGTTGTCAGTCACCAATCCAGCAGCTGAGGCACACAAAGGTGAATTAATTTTTTAATTTATTTGTTTGTTTGTTTGCACGTGAGGCAAAATCAGCTTAAAACCTGGAAGTCTTAAAACTTTTTCGTGATCGTTCTGTGGGAATAAGGCCAGAGAGCCCCGCCTAGGAATGGGATTTGTTTTGTCTTTACCCCTTTACCTTGTCAAGGTTGAATTAAAGGTTTAATTTATTTGAATTTATCTGGCTCTGGAAGTTAAAATCCTCGGTTTTCTTACTNTCGTTCTGTGGGAATAAGGCCAGAGAGCCCCGCCTAGGAATGGGATTTGTTTTGTCTTTACCCCTTTACCTTGTCAAGGTTGAATTAAAGGTTTAATTTATTTGAATTTATCTGGCTCTGGAAGTTAAAATCCTCGGTTTTCTTACTTTTAAAAAAAAAAAAATCATAATTTCAGAAAATAATGGGAGAAAAATCTCTTTTCCCTTGGGAACAAAGCGCACCTGGAATGTTTTCCTCTGGAAGTTTCATGGGAGCAGACTCCAAGCCGAGGGATCTGCCGGAGGAGCAGCGATATTTAATGTGAGGATGGGATATTTTTTTTTTTTTTTCCAAAGGGAAGGAATTCCTCCTCGCACGGATCCTCTGTGCTGAGAAAAGAAGAAACAAATGCCATTATTGCCCCAGGATAATGAGGTGAGCGAGATTTGCAGTTTTTGCAGTCCCAGCTCCTGACGAGGCAGCAGCCAAAGGGAAGAACTTGATTTAAGGCTGGATTTCCTCTCATCCTCTTTTTTCTTGTTGGTTTAAAACTTCTGCAAGGGTCATTTCCCTCTTCCTAGAGCAGAAAAAACTCAAAAAACCATCGAGATGTGTCACCAGCTGCTGCTTTTAAAAGCAAAATTCCTTTTCTGGTTGCCTTTTTTTTTTTTTTTCCCCCACACATGCTCAAACCACGAGTACAAATTTCTTTCCAAAATGGACACTGATCCACTTTTATGTAACGCTGGGCTTGCCCAATTACAGAAATTAATCCTTCAGCAGCTAATAATACTCAGCATTTAGTGCTTTCACCTTCAGACTTTCTGTTTAAAGCAACTAATTAAGTCTCCCGGTGCCCCCAGAGGCTGCTGCTATCCTGGTTTTACAGGGGAGGTTAAATTACTTGTCACTGGCCAGAGCAGCATCGGTGTCAGATCTGCTGCTTTGGTACAACCTCTGTTTTCCCTGTTTTCTTCTCCTTTCCCTTTATTTAGGCTCTCAGAACAACTTCCCACACGTTTCTTTCCCTTTTTTACATCTTCCCTCTGTCCACAAATGCCACGAATCAACTTAAAAACTCGGGATTTATTCCTGAGGCGTGGCCACAATTCAGACCTTCGGTTTGAGGAGAAAAGCTGAAAGTTCAGCAGCTTTTCTGAGCCATCTTTCTCTTCATTTTCAAATCAACGTTCTCTTTTCTTGTTTGGAAAATACCCTGAGTTCTTGGTCAGGAAAATAATCCCAGGACAAAATGAGGCTGTGCTTCCTCACTGTCTCTTGCCAGGTGTGGATAAACTACAACACTGATGCTTTTCTAGGCACAAACAGCTCTTTTTTTCCCACTTTTCTCCTATCTGTGGAAGGAGAAACTTGCCTGGAAATGGATTTTTCCATGTGGAAGTCTGTACCAGCTGTGGCCAGACAGCTGCTTCCAGGTTAAACAGGAATGTTTGGAAATCAGGATGTTTTTCCCCTCCCTGAAAACATCAATGGATTAAGCTTTTCTTTACAAAAGTCCCAGAATTTAGGTTGGAAAAGATCTCCAAGATCACTGAGTCCAACCTGTCACGAGATCAGAGTCTCTTTTAGGATGCCTTTTCCTCCCAGGATCAAACAGTTCTCTGTTCCACCTCATAACCTCAGGTTCTCCTGTTTTATCCGCAAATATCACAGGAAGAAGGTGAGGGGCCGGCCTTGATCCCTGTGGATCCCTCCTGCCTCACCACCATCCTCCAATTCCCCGATTCTCAGCCGGGTGTTGAATTTCAGGAAGCAAATTCGTGGATGATTGGGTCTGTAACTCGCGGCAATATTTGCATTTTCCACGGAGGGATGTAAAGGTGGGAACAATCAGCTTTTCCAGGCGTGTGGACGAGGGAATTTTATCCACTGGATGTCTGGAAATGAGGAGCTGCTGGCACAGGAGCTGCTGGCTGGGTGTCAGTGCTTTCATCAGCACTGCAGCACCCAGCTCTGAGCTCCTCTCACCCTTCGGGATGGAATCTGGATCCTTACAGGATTCCTTTACCCAAATTCCCACTCCCTACAGGCAAACTACCTGGAAATGAATGCAGCTGCTGGTAACCAGCGTGGCAAGCGCTGGAAATTGCCCCGCTCCTCTTTGGGGACGCTTGCTCCCTTCCCACGGCGGCAGGAAGTGCAGATGGAATCTCAAACCCCATTTCAGAATATCCTCCCAAGGCTGCCAGCTCCTCGCTTTTAGTTCAGTTCCTGCTGATCCAATTACCCCGATTTAAATGTGGCAAATAATTAAAGCTCCCGAGCGAAGTTGGGATAAGTTAACAGGTCGACGTGAAAGATACTGTGCCCTACTTTCAGTGGGGTTTGTGGTGCAGCTGGAGTCCTTTTGTCATTGGTGGCCACGCTGCAGGAAGGACAGAGGACGTGGAGCGCACGAGGATGCTCCTGCCAGGATTTTTCCGAGCGTGGCCACCAATAAAGCAGGAAAACACTTCCCTTCCCCACGGCTCAGCTCTGGCGGTGCCAAAACTCCTCTGTGCTGGCATCTGCTGCCCTGGTGTGACACCGAGCGTCACCTCACACCTCGGGGTCGCACTGCAGCACCCCAAACACGGAGGGGACGCCGGGGACCAGGGGTGACACCTGGCTCACCAGACAGGGAGGAGGGGAGAGGCCGAGTGTGAGCAGTGGTGTTATCATCACTCGTGTTATCGCTTGTGTTCATGCTGCCAAGGTGGAATTCTGGATTCCATCCGGGGGTTAGAGGGTTTTGGGGAACAGAGGGTTTCAGGGCACAGAGAATTCCAAGGACTGGAGGATTTTGGGGAGCAGAAGGTTGCACGGGAATAAAGGGTTCGCTCCTGCCCACTGATGGCGGCCGAGGGTGGCATCAGCTCCTCTGGCCACCGTGGCACCCCTTGAGGGGATGATGGAGAATGATTTTCTCCACTTCCAGGCCCTCACAGCCTCCCTTCTCCCAGGGCACTTTCCCATCTCCTAACCATGTATTCATGGCTTATTATTAATTTTCCATTTGTATAAATGGCTTCATCAAGGAGGGAGCAACAAAGAGCAGCCTTATCCCTGAGTCTGGACTAAGACTAAAGGGTGTGGTTTCATGGAGTCATGGAATGGTTTGGGTTGGGAAAAACCTCAAAGCCCATCCGGTTCCATGGGCAGGGACACCTTCCACCAGTGTCCCCAAGTGGCCTTGGACACCCAGGGATCCAGGGGCAGCCACAGCTGCTCTGGGAATTCCATGCCAGGGCCTCCCCACCCTCCCAGCGAGGAATTCCCATCCAGCAGTGGGAAGCCATTCCCTGCGTTGGTGACAGCCAGCGCCCATCGGTGCCCCGGTGCCACCGCGGTGCCACCCCGGTGCCAGCGAGCCCCGGCGAGCCCCGCAGTGCCCGGCAGGTGGTGCCGCCGAGCCGGCCCCGGCTCCGGGAATAAAGTCGGGAGAAGAAGCGGCGAAATGTGAGCGGGATGGGGCGGCTGGAGCAGGGAGGGAGCGGGTAGGGACCGGCAGAGCCGCAGAACAAAGAGCTCGGGCTGCCGGCGGCGTTCCGGGGCTGCGGGGACGCGCAACTCGCGGGGAGACGCTTTGTCTGGGAGAAAAAAAAAAGGCTTGGAGAGGCACCACCTTCACCGTGCCGCTCCCTCCCTCCCTCCCTTCCTCCCGTGCTGAAGGGAAGGAGGGAGCCTGGGAGCCGCAGCCGGAGAAGCGCCGGGGCAGAGCCGGAGCGCCCCGGGCTGCGCGGGGGTCCCGGTGCCGGTGCCGGTGCCGCCCTGCCCCGCTCGCCCCGCGGAGCAGCAACGCTTCAAAGTGAAATTCCGGAGGAAATTTAAAGAGCATCCGGATCCGGAGAAAGACAGAAAGAAAGAGGAAGGAGAGAAAGAAATCAAGGCGTGGGGAGGATCGCAGGCAGCTGGAGGAAGGACGGGAGAGAAGCGATACCCGGCGGGGATGGGGTGAGACCGGCGGTTTTGTTATTCTTGCTCTGCTTTTGTTATTCATGGCCGCTGAGCTGTTTTTAAGGCAACGGCGAAAGACGTGAAGGGGTTAAATGGCGTTTTCTTTCCACGTTGCGAGCCTGAAAGTTTAGCCTTGCCTTGTATTTTAGGGGTAAGGAAGTGGGGAATTGCGAGTTGCTGCAACTTCTTTAAATTAACTTGTGTGCAAAGGAAGGCTCTGGTGATCTGTGTGTTGTATGAAATCCAAACTGGGAGGACTGAAGCCAGGGTTGTGCCCACAAACTTTTCCAGAAGTTAAAAATTGGGGATTTTGTTCGGTTTGTTGTGACTGTGGCATTCAGTAAAATGGATCCTGTTTGCATTTCTATCTGGATAAAGAGCTGCTGGAAATTCCCTGATGATTTAGTTCATGATCTCCCTCAGATTTTCCAAGAGTGAAATAATGCTGCATGGATGTGGCAGTGGATTTTGGCATGGAAATAGGAGCTTAGTCTGGTATTTAATTTATGTCCCAGTTCTAAGTCTCAGTCACGTAACTTTTAGGACCTGACACGTTTTGAGTTTCTTGTGCAATCGAGTCTTCGGGGCTGTCTGAAAGCCCCGTGGATCTGGAGGAATCCTGTCAGATAATTCCCTCCAAACGTGGGGTTTGGCAGGGCAAGAGAAATAAATAACATTCTTGGGGGCTTGTTTTCCTTTTTTAAGATGTTCCTTTTGGACTACCTAGATAAAACAATCAGTCAAACGCAGGTTTGAGAAGCAGAAAAGGTAGAAGTGAGGAATCAAAAGTGACAGTAATGTGAGGCTGGCATAAACCCTTTGAAGCTGGCAGAGGATGTGCTGATCCAGGTTAAATCACGGTGTCCCTATTTTCCTGTCACTTTTCCCTGTGATCTGCAAAGTTGCTGTAAAACTTCCACAACTGCCAGGAGAGGTTTAACAAGGCCAAAGCTCGGGACTAGCGCTTGTGGATGAATCCTTCTTGGGTCTCCTGCAGGCACACCCAGCAGCTATGGGATTTCTTCCGAGGGTTTTCCATGGAAAACGTTGGGATGCAGCGTCAGCCTGTAATTACACTGGTGGAGCAGCAAAACCATTGTTAAGCCAGACATTTCCACCCAGAATTCCTTATTTCCATTTAAGTCCTGAGATTAAAGTGTGGGTTTGGTGGTCCCACAGGGATATTGAGCAGCTTCCAGCAGCATTTCCATAACTCTGGCTACAAAAGAGATTAAAAAGCACATTGAGGCAGCTGCTTTGAGTTAACTTATTTTTAAAGCAGGGATTCTGCTTTTCGTTCCTCCGTGTTAGACTTCTTTGTAATATTCTGGTTGTAATATTCTGGTTTTCCAGGATGAATTCTCCGTGGATTCATTTGCGTCCACGGAATTTAGGTATTGATGGGGACAGTTGGAAAAAACACCTGATCCTGAGGGAAGTGAATTTAGTTCCATCCAGCTGAGCCTTCAGTGGCCACGTCCTCGCGTTTCTGCTGGTGTTGTAGATTATAAATACAGGGAGGTGCTGATGGGGTTGTCAAATATAAATACAGGGAGGTGCAACTTACTGGCTTCTAATTTGAGCAGTAAAGAATTTATCCCAAATGAATTCAGCCACTCTTACCTACGCTGCCCTGTGCCACTTGGAGCTGTCCTTGTCACAGAGTTGTGCTCCTGGAGCTCTGGCAAGGACAGGGCAAAAATAGCAGCAGGGCTGGGGGAATTTTCCCAGGGAAGCTGAGCAGGGATCTGTGCCTGGAAGTGCTCCTGTGTGGAAACGCTGAGGCACGGCGTGTGGGACACATGGAGAAATGTTCTTGGATCTCCACTTGTGTGATTCTCATTATTCCTGGACATATTTTCTGGGACGTGTAAAGAATTCCTGAGCTGCAGCCTGGCTCTGCTGGGTTGGTTTTTTTTAACTTTTAATTGCAGACTTGCAGCAGTGGTGTTTGTGTCCCAAAGCAGGAGCTGCCGCAGGAGTTGTCCTGAGAAAGGGAATGCACAGAGTGTTGTGGACACCCAGGAGCAGCCAAGATGCTCCGTAGATGGGGGTGATTTCCCAAAGAAAAGCAATCCCTCGACTCAAACACAAAAACTGAGTGTTTAAATGCCCTCCATGCCCTGTGTGTGTGCCTGACCTCGCTCGTGGCTGTCCCCTGAGCCCATCCAAGGGAGGGAAGCTCAGCCAGGGCTCCCTTTAACTGCACACAGCCTGCGAGGCAGCTGCTCCTCATTCCTGTGCTGAGCCCTGCCAGGGAATCTCCTGGGACTCGGGGCAGGTGGGAGGGAAACATCCCCGAGCAGGATCCTATTCCTGGAGCTGCACCTCCGTGCCTGGCTGTGGGGCACAGCTCTGCCTCCTCCAGTCCCGTCGGGGCCCTGGCAGCGTCCCTGCGTTTCCCCCAAGGTCACAACGTGCAGCACGCAACGGGAGTGAAGAAGATTGAAAACCTTCCCGATTATTGGGACAAAGGCTGGGAATCTGCTCTCCCAAACTTTGTTCCTGAAAGTACTTTTGCAGTTCAGCGTCCTGGGGGTGGAATCGTGGAATATCCTGAATGGAAAGGGACCCACGAGGATCCCCAAAGTCCAGCTCCAGGCCCTGCACAGCATGAGGACAGGGATCGTGCACGCCCTGCACCCACAGAGTCCAGAGGCTCTGGAGGGGTCGGAATCCGGGGAGAAAGGCAGAGAGAAGGAGCTGAGGATTGATTCTCATTAGCCCCCACTTCTCCAAACGGCACTGACAGACAGTCAGCAGCTCCTCAAGCTGCTGAGGGGAGATAAAAGGAAACCACGACAGACAGCCCTGGAGGAGGAAGAGGAGGAGGAGTTGGGTTCTCAAGCCCTCTCTGTGCTCCAGTTCTGCCTTTTGGAATGCGGGACTCTGTCTGAAACCTACTGTGACCAACCCTTCCTCAGAACCGCCCTGGCTGGTGCTGCTGGGGGCTTTCTCAGAACCTCCAGGCTGGGCTGGGGAGAGCAGGGAGAGCCTGGCCCGGCCCCAGCCAGCGCTCTCAGCTGACTCAGCATGGCCGTGGGCCGCCTGCCAGGGCTGAGGCACATTTCTGTCCTGCTCACATGCTCTCACAGGGTCCCCTGTGCCTGCACAGGCTGCCCTGGGGACACCCAGCCGGGAAACCGAACCTGGACAGGGAGAGGACTTTGGGGGAGTTGCAGTGAAGCTCCACCAAAGCAGCTGGGAGATCATGGGATGGTTGAGGTTGGAAAAAGCTCCAGGATCGAGTCCAAGCTGCGACCGATCCCCACCTTGTCACCAGCCCAGAGCACTGAGGGCCACGTCCAGGAATTCCTGGGACACCTCCAAGGCCTGACCACCCTGATGTCCAAACTAACCCTCCCCTGGCACAGCTTGAGGCCGTTCCCCCTTGTCCTGATCCCCCCCTGGCTGCCCCCTCCTGTCAGGGAGCTGTGCAGAGCTACAAGGATCAGATCCTCCTTTTCTCCTGTGGCTGCCCCACGGGCCTTTACCAGAACAGCCCCTCTTTTTTTGGGAGGTTTGCTCCTTGTGGCTGCTGTCTGTGCCCCAGAGGGTACCGAAGCCCTTCCCTGCCCTGGGGCCGAGTTAGCTCTGCCCTGATCGCCGAGAACAGACGGCTCTGCTGAGCTGCTGCTTTGTCATTTCTTGCAAGGCAGTTTGTGGTGTTGAGGCGAAGGGGGGGACCGCAGGCTGTGCCAACACGCAGAGCAGAGTGTTTGAAGTGATTATCCTCTGCATCCAAGTGCACGGAGGCGCCTTTCCCTGACAGGGAAATGAATGTCCCTGCAAAGAGAAGCTGCAGTGAGTGAGTGAGAGGAGGTGCAGGCCGGGGAGCAGCGCGTGGACTTGTGGAGATGCCCTTGGCTGAACCCCAGCCAGGAGCACCAGGGCAGGTGCAGTGAATGAGCTCAGCCTCCCCAGCACGTTCCTGAAAAGTAGTGCAAGACTTGATCCCAAATCTGTTCACTCTTTGTGTCCCTCGCAGCGCTTCGGGCTTGGACTCCCGCACCAAATCTCTCTGAGAACTCGTGTCTACCTCTGAATCCTGCTCTGTTGTCTCACAGCTGAAAACAGGACAGAATGGCTGACACAAATTTGGGGAGTGATGGCTCCAAAAGCTTCTCCCCCCCACAGCAAAAAAGGTTTCTGCTCCCTGGTCCTGCAGCAGAGGGTGGGGGCAGGTGAGCAGGCTGGGTGAGTAATTCAGTTACTAAACAACCGTGGCAGAGGCCTCAGACACGGCTCAGGGGTGAGAATGACCGAGAGCAAACAAAGAAGTGGAGCTCAGTGGGAAAAATCTTCCAGGTTGCACAAGAAA
Organism: Oriolus oriolus; assembly: GCA_013400235.1. NCBI lineage: Eukaryota > Metazoa > Chordata > Aves > Passeriformes > Corvidae > Oriolus > Oriolus oriolus. The sequence goes on along the minus strand of VXBT01006281.1, from coordinate 46,842 downwards.
ACGGAGAACAAGGACAAAGCCTGAGTCAAAGGCAGCTGCCAGTCAGGAGACCCCTCCCCACACCCGGGATAGAAGCTGTGGAGCAATGAAGATCTAAAGGAAGCAATAAAACCCCGATTTCTTCTCTCTGCCTCCCTTTTGAAGACATCTGGGGGCTCACCTGGGGCAAAACCTCCTCCACCCTCTGCTCCACCCTGCTACGCAGGAGCTGCTGCAGCCCCTCTTTGGGGTGTCCTCTCCAGGAGGTGCCGGCTCATCCCCGGCCCTGCCGCGGTCTCTGGGTTATTGGAGCAGATCCCCCTCAGGGAGAGCCCCTGTGAGCGGGAGGGCAGAGCCCACCTCGGGCCAGGACACTCAAGGACAAGCCCGTGTGACATCTGTGTTCGGATTACACAGGCAGGGCTGGATTTAGTCCTCTCCAGACTCTGGCACCTCTTGTGCCCGCTGTTCCCCTCTAGGCAAAACGTGGTGCTGGTGCAGGGCCCGAATTGATGCCATCTGTCCCTCCTTGGCACGGGGTGTGCTGTCCCCAGGGTCCTGGCCGTGTGTCACCGTGTCCCCACCTGACGGGTCCCTCTCCTTTGCCCTGCTCAGTCCATTGCTGCTCTGCTGAGACCGTAAATTAAGAGGACAAATAACGATTTGCTCTCGTGGCAATGGTGAAATAAGCAGCTATTCATGAAGAAATCAATTTGGAGGCCGTGGAGAGGGAGCTCGTCTGAGAACCGAGGTGGAAATGAGAGCGGTGAGCAGTTTTACATCCTCTCCTAATGACCACTGAGTCAGACTCCCCGCGCAGGGAGCAAATCAGGAACGATTGATCCGTGCCCTGGATCCCTGTGTCCTCCCCAAACATTCCCTGCGACCTTCCCCCAGCTCCCCTGCAAGGAGAGGCTACAGAGGAGGTTTTGGGGTCCGTGTTCGGGCAGCACCTGGAGCCAGGTGAAGAACACCTTTAGGAACAGGGAAAGGAGTTAAATCATCCCTACTTTTCTTTGCTGGTGCTGCTGCCGGACTCTTAGTGGATATCCACCGGGACAAGTCATTCTGAAGCTCTCAGGAGCCGTGGGATATTGAATTTTGCCCTTCCCCCCTGTGCTGGGAGCAAACGCTGGCAGGGATGAGACCTGGATCCCTTCCAGCTGCCATCAGGCACTCGCTGAACGTGTCTGTGTCTCAGCCAGATCTTTGTCCTTTCACTCATTTGCTTTGGTTCTCCTTAATTATCTGCGAAGGCCGGCCCTGGGGGGATGTAAGTGGTTTTATTTACACGTGCCCTTTTCGCTGCCGGGGCTGCATTGTTGTGGGGACTCCCGGCTGGGAGCAGGAACAGAAGTGTCAGCATTTCGGGCCGTGTGCTGGATTCGGTGTGCGCTTAAAGCCCAGGGGACGGGAGGGCTGTAACGGGAGACAGAACCCGACGGTTTGAATGCCAGGGCTGGTTTTCAAAGCGTTGTAGGGTTTTGGGAAGCAGGAGGGCAACAGCTTGGCCTGGGTGCTCCTCAGGCAGAGCTCCTGCTGCAGCTCAGGTCTGGCTGTCACCTCCTGGATGTCCCTCAGTGTGTCAGGAGCACGGGGACGGGATTCCAGGTACAGCCCCATGGATGGACAGGAGCACAGGGATAGAATTCCAGGTACAGCCCCATGGATGGACAAGAACACAGGGATAGAATTCCAGGTACAGCCCCATGGATGGACAGGAGCACAGGGATAGGATCTGAATGGACAGGAACACAGGGATAGGATCTGGATACAGCCCCATGGATGGACAGGAGCACAGGGATAGAATTCCACGTACAGCCCCATGGATGGACAGGAGCACAGGGATAGAATTCCACGTACAGCCCCATGGATGGACAGGAGCCCAGGAACAGCTGCTGTGCCCAAGGAGTGATCTCCCAGGAGGGTTTTCCATCAGGCAGCAGCACCACGTAGGCATGACTGGAAATGCTGGAGCCTTCCAGGCTCCTCCGTGGCCTTCTCCCAACAGCCGGCGCCTGCTGCCAAAGGGACTCGCTCCAGTTGCACAGCTCACCCAATTATCTCCCATGACAGGGGGAAAAAAACCTTGTTCAGTGATGAGAAATCATTGCAAACGAGAAGCTCTGTGAATATTCGGGGCAGACGGAGCCCCTAAAGGTGCCTGGTTGTGTTGGGGAATAACAGCTGGACTTTTCCATCGCCAGGGAATGAATCCCTGTGGAGGCAGCAGCAGGAGGGAGCCTCAGAGCAGCTGAGAGACACCCGAGGAGGAGCTGTTGGAGAGGGGACACCTACTAACTGCACGGGCCTGTAGCCTCCTGCCCTTACTAACAAATGTCAACAACTCGGTAAAGTCCTGCCTGTGTTGGTCCCAAAATGAGCCCAGGATTTGGGGGTTTAGGGGCAGGGACATCACTTTTTCCTGCGTGTCAAAGATAAGCCGTGATCCCTGTGAAAATGGAGCCTGGAAAATTTGAATCTCATTCCAAAAATGCAGGCAGAGAGGATGTGGAGCCCCTCGTGCTGTCACGAGAGATCAGAGTCGGGGCTGGCACCTGGGAACAGGCTGGGAATGGGGTGGGTGGGAAGGAAGTAAAATATTCCCTGCTAAATTTCAGGAGTGGGTTTGGAAAGCACCAGGTGCATTTGGATTGATGGGACGGGCTGTTGGTGGCAGCTGGGAGCGCTTGGAATGGGAAGGAAACACAGGAGTGTGGATTTTGAGGGGAGCTTCACAAAGCAGGATTGTGCCTGTGCCGTGCAGCTGCTGGGGGGGGTTTGGGGGCGTTCCAGCACATCACATTTCACTGGGTTTGGGTGCTGAGCGTGGCCAGGGCCATGTGTTTAACCAGAGTCACAGGAATCCCCCGAGCCCTGGTGCAGCTAGACTGTTGTGTCATGGAAAACATTCCTTGCTTCCCCTGGAACGCTCCAGTTACATCCTGATCCCCGAGATGCAGCATCTCTGCTCAGCTCGGATATTCCTGGCTCCGAAATCGCGGCAGTGCTGGGCTCGGGGCTTGCCTGCAGCAGCTGCGCGTTCGGGAGGTGAAGAGTTTCCTTGAATTCATGGGGGGACTTGCTTTAATCCTGGGATGTGAGCCCTGGCTGCAGGATGTGCTTCCCAGGCGTGAGTCAGGGGAGGAAGGGCTGAGGGGAAGGAGCTTTGTGTGCTCAATTCCTGCATCCATCCCTCCATCCCTCCCTCCCTCCCTCCATCCATCCCTCCATCCATCCATCCATCCATCCATCCATCC
>VXBT01006281.1:8893-40868 GCA_013400235.1 Oriolus oriolus | reverse complement strand
AGCAGCTTCTCCCCCACAAAAGCAGCTTCTCCCCCACAAAAGCAGCTCTTCCCCAGCCCAGACCTGCCCTGGTGTGGGTGGTTTTGGTGTGAAATCAGGCAATTCTCAGCCCGGGCGTTTCGATGTGTTCCCACAGGGAGTGGAAGGTGAAACATCCCTGCCCCCGTGCTCAGCTGTGTTTGGTGACACTGCTGATCGAAAGGTGCCCCAGGGTGTGATGTTGTCCCTTCTTTCCCCACTCTGCTCTCCCAGAAGTGTTTTCTGAGAGCTTTTATCCCGTGCTAAACCCAGCCCTGCAGGCGCGGTGGAACAACAGCGGCTGAGGGAGGCTCGGAGGTGAAGTCGCCTCCACAAAACATGATTTGCTCTCCCTAAACTGCTCCTGATGGGCATTTTCCTGGCTGGTTCCTGAAGCTCTCTGATGGCAGAGAGTGTTCCAGGCAGCTGATTTTGCTGCTCCCCTACCCAGCAGAGAGGGTTGTATAATAACTTGTCCTGAGTGCTGGTTAAGCCTTTTATTTTTCCCCTTCCTTGCCACGAAAATGGAGAACAGCAGAAAGTTGTTGAGGCCCCAGAGACAAACTGTCTCTCTTCATGTTTTCCAGCAGTGAAGGGAGCTGGTGGTACTGAGGGGGTTTTTTTTTTTGCCTTTTTCAGTAGAAAAGATGATTAAGATTCTTTTTGTGTCACGTAGTCAGACTTTTGGTCACCAAAAACCTGGAGTGTTCTTTTATAAATTAAAAGCCAGAGATTTCTACCCCTAATTCCCAGAGTTCTCAAGGATTATGGGGATCCACTGGGTGACATCCCTGCCGTGGACGTTGGAATTAATGATCTTTAAGCTCCCTTCCAACCCAAACCATTCCCTGATTCCCTGATCAGTCCCACACCGGGGCTTTCCTCACTCCCAGTGCCTCTCTCCACAGGCAATCATCAACAGCACCATCACCCCCAACATGACCTTCACAAAGACGTCCCAGAAATTTGGGCAGTGGGCTGACAGCAGAGCCAACACCGTGTATGGGCTGGGCTTTGCCTCGGAGCAACACCTGTCCCAGGTAAGGCTGAATCCTCTGAAAACCCCCAGGGGAGCTCAGCCTCTGCAGAAAACCCTTAGGGACCTGCTGGAATGCTGCTCTCTCCGGGCTAAAGTGTAATTTGAGGTGCAAAGATGCTAAAAACAGCTTTAAAGTGGCGCTTGCAGAGGGCTTTGAGCATCACAAATTGAGCTTGAGTCTGCTCAGGCCCTGTTCCTGTCGTTGCTGTTTAGCTGAACCCGCAGCCCTGAGTGCCAAACTCAGGGGTCATTCCCTGAATTTTATTGTTTAAGAGAAATTAAAAAGCATTTAAAATGAAGCTGCAGAGAGAGGAGTAACCCAGGCAGCAGCTCTGCTCGCTCCACGTTTCAGCACAGCCCCACGGTGACTTCTCCCCTCCCCTCCAGTTTGCAGAGAAATTCCAGGAAGTGAAGGAAGCAGCTCGTTTGGCCAGGGAGAAGTCCCAGGATAAAACAGAGCTCACCAATCCCGCCCTGAACATCACATCTCACCAGGTAACGCTTGGGAAACATTAAACAGGGAAGAGGGATGAGGAAAAGGGGAGAAAAATTGTCCCTGTGGTGCTTTCCTCTTGCTCTCATCCTGTTCTCTCGCACAGCTTTATTGCCAGCCAGGCTGGACAGTGGTTTTGGTGACACCACTGGCCTTGAGGTCACATAAAATAGATTAATTAATTATATAATTCGTGCTTGAGTGGAGCTCCTGGGAAGGTTCCCACTCCTCCCTCTTTGCCAGTTAAACTGTCAAACCCATTTCATATCTCACAAAGCCATGGGGGGGGTGTGGGCGTTCCTCATCGTGCCGGTGGTTGGAATTTGTTGTTGTTGTTGTTTGGTTGCTGGTTTGTGTAGTTCCCAATCGTTTTTTCCTGCCTTTTCTGAGGCTGCAGGAGGTTCTGCTCAGCCAGAAAGCTGGAGCCCATCACAGCTCATTCCCACATCATTCCCACCGGCAATTTCCCCTGCGCGGCTAAACTGGAATGGGAGCTGTGGGGAGCTCTGTGCTGCTCTTCCCCGTGGAGAAGCAGCTCAGTGCTGCTGCTGGAGGTGCCCTCCCAAGGAATTTCACTCCAGAGGTGGCTCTGCCATCCCCAGAGCTCCTGGCAGTGGCAGGGGAGCAGTGGGATGGAGGACACGGCGTTCCCTGGGATGGGCACAGATGGCAAGGCAGCAGCAGAGGAGGAGGGAGTGTGAACAATACCTTGGCCTGCAGGGAGAAAAGGGAGGTGGTGGCTCTGCAGAGGCTGGAAATGCCACGTGGGGTGCAAAAATGGGGGAAATCCGCCTGAATGTTGGCTCACTCCAAGCCCTGTCCTAACGGGTGGCAGGGGAAGAAGGGAATAGATTATTCCTTGGAGAAACAAAGTTTCTGGAGTCTTTTGGAGACGGATTCCTGGCCAGCTGCAGCCTCCATCTCCCAGCTGCAGCCTCCATCTCCCAGCTGCCCTGGCTGGGAGCAGAGATTCTCCCTCTCCCCTTTTTCCCAGCAGCCGGAGCCGCTCGGGTGCCGCCGCCGCAGGACGCGCTCCTGTCCCCCGTGCTGCGCTGGCACCCAGCAGGAGAAGGATGGGGAGGTCACACACAGCTCAGGGAGCTGGCCCAAGGCTCTGCATTGCTAAAACTGAGCCCAGTTCCCATTCCAGCCTTGCTCCCTGCGAGTGGGAGCGCCTGGGCACGGGCAGGGCCCTGCCTGCGGTGACGGTGACGGTGACACGCGCGGTGTCCCCTGCGCAGCTTGTCCCTCACTCCTGCCCTCCCCACCGTCCCTTCTGCCGCTGTCCCAGCTGCTGGTTGCCGGGCTGTGCATTAGCAGAGCTCCAGACACGAGTTTCAGCTCTGAATAATTGATTGTGTGTCTGTTTGCAAGTGAGCACAGAGCGGAGCTGTCTCCTGGAATTAAATCAGGCCTCCCTCATTTTCTGCATCTGCGCTACTTTCCTCATGCTTCACATTTTCTGGGCTGGGGAATTCCCAGAATAGCATCCCTTCCCTGTCCTCTGGTACCTTTTAGGGCCAATCCCCATCCCATTTAGCAGCCCCTAAATAGCGTGACCCCGTGGATAATGGAAAACACACAAGCGGAGCATCTTCAACTCTTCCCAGCTTCACACCACAAGAGGAAACTCCTGCCCCTTCCTGCCTCAATTTCTGAAGTGTGCAGGAACAGGAGCCGTGGAGAAGGATAAAGTGTAGGGGCAGAGGCTGTTTCTTCTCCCACACCTCTGGAGAATGGTTGCCAGAGTTCCCTGAGCAGTGACAGAGTCTTTTCTCCCTGAGAATGTCACCTGGTGTCTGAATTCCAGCTGAACCGAACCCAGGGGGCCTGGCAGCTCTGTGTTTGGAGTTTAAACCTTCCCACTGCTCTGAGAACCAGCAAGAAAATCCTCTGAGGAATTCAGAAAAACCCTGAAAAAGCCACTTTGAACAGCTGAGGTCTGGGCCTGGCCACGGGACTCGGGTGACAGGCTGTGACACCGATGGCATTTCTCAGGGGGAGCTGAGGGCCAGAGAATTCCCTGTATCCAGGCAGGAGGGAGGGATGGCTGGGAGCTGTGAGGCCACTGCACTGGGATCTGGTGTCCCCTGCACTGGGATCTGGTGTCCCCTGCACTGGGATCTGTCCCCTGCCCTGGGATCTGGTGTCCCCTGCACTGGGATCTGTCCCCTCCTCTGCTGGGATCTCTGCCCCACCCCAGCGTGGACACAGGGACAGGGAGGACGTGGCACTGCTGGAAGAGCAAAGCACCGACCTCCCTGTCCAAGAGAGAGCTCTCAGAGCCACCCCTGTGCCACAGCTGAGGGGCTTTGTCACCTCTGTCACCTGGACAAACCCAGCTCTCCCTGAGCTGGGACTGATCCGGGTCGGTCCCAGGAGTGCAGGGACTGAGAACTGACCCAGTGAGCCCAAGCTGCGTTTGTGGCCACAGGGCCAGCCCAGGCCTCCCTGCTGGTGGTGACCACCCCTCCTTCATCCCCCAGGTACTTCCCAGCCCCATCATCAGCTCCAATGGGCCGGGAGAGGATAAATTATTCCGGAGCCAGAGCGCTGACGTGGAGATAACAACGGAGAAGGAGAGGCTGAAGAAGATGCTCTCCGAAGGGTGAGGCTGCCACGAGTGCTCCTGACTCCCAAACTCTCTGCTCTGGCAGGATTTGGTGCATGGCTTCGTCATCCCAAATAATTCTGACCAATTCTACTCCTTTAGGTCTCTGAGTAATGCCCCGTGCCTGCTGCTCAAACCCTCCGCTGGATTCGTTTCCCCCTTTCCCAGCAGGAAGTTATTCCAGCTTGGAAATGCTCAGGCAGCGTGGGAAGGAGGATGCTCTGTGCCTGCAGCAGGGATGGGTTGATGCCAGTTATCTACAGATCAGTAGTTTGTGATACCAGGAGATGTTCACACTTTTCCAGCTGGCCCAGGGCTGCGTTTGTGTGAATTCCCCTGATGATTCCAGCAAAGTCCCTGCTGCTTCCTCTCTTTGTCTCTTCAGAAGTCTTGGGGCTGGATTCTGCCCTGTGGCTCCTGTCAAGCTCCCAGCTGAACACTTAAAGAGTATTTTTAAATCAAAAGCAAAGTGTCCTTTGCTACCTTCTCCTGAGTCTGGGCTTTATTCAAAGCAAACTCTGCTCTAATGTGGATTTTTGAAGTGGATTCACAATCCCACGTTGCAAAGCCCCTTTAGAGTACCCGGATCTCCCCCACCCCGTTAATCTCAGTGTGGTTTGTGCAGCTTCAAGTTTGAAAGGCAAATATTATGCAGGGATGAAGGACAGAGGGGGAGATTCAGAGCTGGAAGAAGTGTTTGAATTTGGGAAGTTGAAGAGAAACCTGTGGAAGAGCAGGGAGCCAAGCACTCGGAATGGGGGGAGAAGCTTCCACCCCTCTCCTGAACCTCTCCTGAACCTCTCCTGAACCTCTCCTGAACCTCTCCTGAACCTCTCCTGCTCTCTCCCCCAGCTCTGTGAGCGAGGTGCAGTGGGAAGCTGAGTTCTTCAGCCTCCAGGACAACAACAACAAGCTGGTGGCCGCTCTGCACGAGGCCAACGCCAACGTGGACCAGTGGAAGAAGCAGCTGACGGCGTATCAGGAGGAGACGGAAACGCTGCGCCAGCGGGTGAGCTCAGGGGGAAAAACCCCAGCCCAGGTGCTGCCCTTGACCCCCTTTTCCCATCAAATCCAGGGTGCTGCACGAGCCTGGCGGGGAAATCGTGTCAAGGAACGAGGTTGTGGGACTGGGGAGCTCCTCTCTGCAGCCTGTGCTGAGTCCCTGTGGGGAAAGGCAGGAAACCAAAGTGCAAAGTCACAGAATTTCAGCTTCCCTTCAGATTTTTCTGGAAGTAATTCCCAGCTTCCAGCAAGATTAAGGCCTGTTTGCCCCAGCCAGGCATCAGGGCAATCTGTGGCTGCTGACAGGAAGGATGAAGATTGCTCTGGCTGCTATAATTAGCTCCGATCCCGAGCTGCAACATCATGAAACCCGCGTGGCGCAGCACAAACGAGCCCTTGTTCCCTTGGGATAACGGGATCTTTGACCTGCGGAGTGGCAGGGAGGTCACAGCCCCTCTGGGCAGGGCAGTGACGGTCACACGGGAGCACTCAGGGAAGGCTTTTTAGGACAGCTGAGGTTTGGCTGGGAAAGGCCTCCGGAGCCCTGGAGAAGGAGCCATTTCACTTGGAGATGGCTCATTTAAGAGCCAGCAGGGATTTGGAGCAATTAGCAGCTGTTTGCACTCATGGCTGTTGTGTGGCCGGGCTGTGCAGTAAACATCCATCCCTCAGGATTCCCCGGTGCCTGCTGCTGATTCCCAGGGCTGCTGCCTGGGACAGATCCTCCTGCTCTGCAGCAGGAGCAGCAGAGACCTCGCTGTGCTGCTGGGGCTCTCTGGGCTGGCTTTTCCCTGGCCTTGCTCTGTGCACGCTCAGCTGGGAGCTGGGAGGGAGGATTTGGGGAGCCTCGGGTGGAGGACAGCACTGGAGCCTTGGCAGAATCACAGAAGAAACTCTTAACTCGGTGAAACATCTCAATTATTGTCCCTAAATCAGAGCATTTTGGTGAATTCTGGCCGCCACCCTGTGATCCTGACAGCTCACAGCCACGCCTGGACGTGGATGCGGAGCCTGCAGTGCTGTCCTGCTCCTGGGAGCACCAGGATCTGCTCCCTGTCTGGGTGAGGTCCTTGGCACTGGAGGTGTTTGCAGAGCTCAGAGCAGCCCCAGTGGGAGCCTGGCCCCAGCGAAAGCTGCTGCAGCCCTTGTGACGAGCTTGAAAAATGAATCCTCCTCATGAATAATCCAAGGCACCGAGCTGAGTGTTTCAGGGCTGGGGAGGACGCTTGGGCAAACCCTTCCAGCTCAGCTGCTGAGCTGCAGCAACTCCCTTTTCCTGGGAAATCTCTGCCCAGAGGTGTAAATGGAGCTGGATCTTTGGGCTGGAGGCTCAGGTGCTTGGTGTCAGCCAGTTCAGCTGTGCTGGAAGCGCAAAACTCCTGGAGAAAGCACAGACAGAGTCTCTGAACTGGGTTTTTTAGCCACAAAGTGTTTCTGGGCGTGATCCAGGCAGAGAAGAAGGAATTTTTTCCTTCCAGCCCCAAGTAGGAGAGCTGCTGTGAGCCCAGGTGGGTTTCCAGGGAAGCCAGAACGTGGCAGAGAACGGCAGTGGGTGATGAGGAGCCAGGAAATTCCTGCAGCTCTGAGGGAGCCTCCCCTTGCAGGTGGCAGAGCTGGAGTCGCAGGGCACTCACGATTCCTCCAGCGAGAACAACAAGGAAGAGCTGAGCCAAACCCTGGAGGAGCTGGAGCTGCTGATCAAGGCTAAAGATGAGGTGAGACTGCAACACCCCCCCAGGCCTGTCCATCACCAGCAGCCTGTCAATCACCAGCAGCCTGTCAGTCATCAGAGCTGCTCTGAGCTCAGGCCCCTCGTTATTCCCCCCCCCGGGAAGCAAAGCTGAGGGACAGGGAGGTGCTGGGACGTGCTGGACGTGCTTCCCATGTCCCCAGCCTGGAGTGGAGAGGCTCAGACTCTGTGCAGAGCTCTCTCACCCCTTCCCCTCTCAGCCATCTGTGGTGGCAGTTGGCCTCTGGTGTGGTAATTGCTTCTCCCTTTCGCTGCATTTAAATGAATGAATGATTTAAAGCAGGGTTTTAATTACAGAGGCTGTGGAGGAGGAGGGGAGGTGCGGAGAGGATCGCTGTGATTTCCACATCCCTGCGCTGGCTGCTGGCCTGGTGCAGGGACGGAGCCACAGAGCGGGGATTGAAGAAGGGAGGGAAGGTGTTTTGGGGTTCCTGATCCTCACAGGAGATCCCTGCCCCCTCCCCAGGCCTGCAGGAGTAGCTCTGGGGCAGAGCTGTGCAGGGGCTTTCACCCAGGTACAACAGAAGCAGCTTTGAAAGGGAGGTGTGGAAATGCAGAGCTGCCTGTGGTTCTGTGCTCCTGGAGCGAGGGAAGAGGCCTTGGCTGCGAGCTGGGAGCTGGGAGCTGGGAGCTGGGAGCTGCTGGCAGAGGGGTGGCTCTGACTCGAGGCTCTCCCTCCCTCCCTGTGCCCAGGAGATCCAGATGCTGAAGAGCCAGAAGTGCGGCCGGTGGGAGGCGGAGGGGGAGCGCGAGGAGACGCTGCAGAAGCTGCAGGTAAAGGTGGCACATCTGGGACGCCTCAGCTCCCGGATCCATCCTCCCTGGAGCCACAGAGGGAATGCCAGAGGGCTGCCACGGCCTCTGGATGCTGGGAGCAGCTCCTTGTCTGTGTCTCTGCCTTCTGCCACCCTCCCCGTGTCCCTCAGCGATGTGACACGGGGCACAGAGAGCAGCCAGCAGCAATCCCAGCCTTGCTGTTCTCTCCTGGAGCGCTTCCAGCAGCCCCTGACGTGGGACTGGGGCACAGCTTGGGGTGTCCTGTCACCCTCCACCCTCAGAATTCCTGAATTCCCGCTGAGGCTGGCCGGGGAGCAGAGCTCTGGCTGGCAGGGACAGGGATGGAGCAGGATGTGCCTCTCCAGGGCGCTGCCCGTGCTCATCTCGGAGCTCCGGAGCCCCACACGGGTTTCCTCCAGAGAGCCGATCCCACCAGCCTGGAGAGGATCCACGTGCTGCAGTTCCACACCCTCACACCAGGGCAGGGCCTGGCATGGGCACAGAGCTCACACAGTGTGGCTCAGGGTGGGCACAGAGCTCACACAGCGTGGCTCAGGGTGGGCACAGAGCTCACACAGCGTGGCTCAGGTGGGCACAGAGCTCACACAGCGTGGCTCAGGGTGGGCACAGAGCTCACACAGCGTGGCTCAGGGTAGGGACATCCCTCAGGGAAGGAGCCCTGGGGACACGGGGTGGGTGTGGGTGGCAGCAGGGCTCTCTGGGGGAGATGAGGGGCTCTGAGCAGCCACCTGAGGGTGCTGCCTGTCCCTGGCAGGAGCTGGAGGCCCGGAACGCAGAGCTGGAGCAGCGCCTTCACCTGGCTGAGCAGACCCTGGCAGAGACCCTGGCCGAGAGGGAGAAGATGCACAACGAGGTCACCAAGGTGGCCGAGATCATGGATGTGAAGATCTTTGAGCTCAGTGAGCTGCGGCAGGGACTGGCCAAGCTGCTGGAGAGCAACTGAGCAGCAGCAGCAGAGCCAGAGCGGCCCCCTCGGAGCGGGGGCAGCCTCAGCTGGGACTGGGCACCGAGAGCTCCCGTGCTCACAGGGCAGCCTCGAGGCCTGTCCGGGCAGGATTTGCCACCCCACCAGCAGCTGCCTGGACAGAGTGGACACCAGACCAGCCACTCACTGCCCAGCGAGCCCCCAGAGCAGGGCAGAGAGGAGCTGAGCTCCTGAATCCTCTCCAGGGAGCACCTCAAGTCCCAGCCAGACCTCTCTGGCCCCTGCCATGGCCGTGGCATGGCCCAGAGATGGCAGCTGTGCCCGTGCTGCCTGCCCAGCTCCCTGCTGCCACACTGTGTCTCCCAGGTTTTTACATTTTCTAAGGGGAAGGGGCTGAGCTGCCTCGGTGGGGGGTTTTTTCTGTAGTTTTTTTTAGGAAACCACTTGCCTTTTGCAAATCAGCCGCCTGTTTCCCCCACCCACCGAGGTAGGCAGGAAGGGTTTAGCACACCCAGGACAAGTTCCTCCTTTTCCTCTTCCCCAATCCTGTGTCTTCTCCAGCAGGACCCAGTCCCTGGGCACTGCCAGGAGCATCCCGAGGTCCCCACTGCAGAGGTGGGAGCTTCCCTGACCCCGTGTCCTTCCCCCTGCTCCTCCAGAGCAGGAACTGCAGGTTTGAGAGCCTGGATGAGTTGGACACAGTGGGATTTAATGACTGGTGCTGAAAGCTTTTGAGCTGAGCAGCGCAGAGGCTTGGTTGGGGACGGTGAATTTGGGACATGGGACATCCCTCAGGGCACGGCCACCGAGCTGCTGGCTTGGCATCTCTCCTGGCCTCTGAGGGCTGCAGTTAATTGAAATTAAATGGAGCAAGTCACAGTTGCTCTTGGGTTATTTTTTTCTCTTTTTTTCCCCCCCCCCTTTTATATTGGGAAGCAGCCCCCAGGGATGTCCTGCTCCGTGTCCTGCTCCGTGTCCTGCTCCGTGTCCTGCTCCTGGTGACGGGGCCGGGTCCCAGCCGGATTCAAGGAGAGCAGGAGGTGCTGGGAGCACGCTGGGACCGGTGCCCTGAGGGCCCTGTGGGAAGTCTGGGAGTTATCCCAGAAATTTGGGAGTTATCCCAGAAATTTGGGAGTTATCCCAGCTGTTGTCCAGCCTTCGGAATGGAGCGAGGCCTGAGGGAGGCCCGTGGAAAGCTGGAATTGTGTCCCTCACCTCTGTCGCTCCCCGAGCCCGTGGGAGCGTCCGTAGCTGTACTTGTGACCTTACGGGAGTGTTGATGGGTTTGGATGTGTTTTGGGGTTGGTTTTTTTTGTCCTCTTTGCCACTATAAATCAGGCAAAGGCAGCAGAAACCCTGGGAACGTTCCCTGCGGAGAGGCCCTGCCTCTCCTCTGGCTCGCCTGGTGGCCACAGAGGAACCCGCAGCTCCCACTCTGCTGCAAGTCAGGGCAGCACCCGGGTCTGGCACCTCGGGAATCTGCTGGAGAGGGGAGAGAACCGCTGGTGACTCTGTGCTGGCTCGTGGCCAGGCAGAGCCCTTCCCTCTCCCAGGGAAACACGGGAATTCCCGGACCTGCGGAGCCAGGGAAGAGCTCTTCTCCTCTGGGTTTGGGTTTTTTTTTCCCTTGGTTAGTTTTTACTTTATTTTCATTTCTGTTGCATGAATTGTTCTTACAACTGTCCGGGGCTGGAGCTGCTGTGGTAACATTTTGTTCCAGGGTATTTAAGAAGGAAAGGAAGGAAGTGGGTGGCAAAAATTTGTTCGGGATTTGTTTCCCACCCCGTGCCAGTGTTGGGTACTTTCTCCCTCCAGGAGCACCTTCTTTTGAAATAGAGATCAGCTCCAAGCCAGGTGTGTTTGGTTTGCATCTCTGTCACTGCTGTGCAAAGCAGGAGGGTGGGATTTGGGAGGGAAAAAGCCGGGAAAAAATTCCTCGTGTATCTCCACCGGGTTCTCTCCCGTGGCTGAGGTGGAGCTGGGAACGGATCCTTAAATTCTGGCAGCAAAATTCCAGCCTTGCTTCGCTCCTTGGTGGGTGCCACACCTGGCTGAGTCACCTCTCCCAAGGCAGGGAGCTCCTGATGGAGCTGCTGCACATCCCAGCGGGATCGCGGCGAGGGAGGCACGCGCAGGAGCTCCCCCAGCTCCAGGGAATTCCGCGCTGCTGGCCCCGGGAGCTGCTCTGAGACGCCTCAGGCAGCACAAAATCAGCTTTGCTGCCGGTCCCTTGTGCGTTTGGTACCCTCAGAGCAACCCCTGAGGGCTCCACCTCGACCTGCAGCAGAGAACTGACCCTCGGAGAGGCTGGGCTGAGTGTGGGAGGGCCTGAAAGTTGTGCAGGGAGGTCCAAAAATGATGTGAGAAGGTGCAAAAATGATGTGAGAGGGTCTAAAAATCGTGAAAGGCGGTCTGAAGTCAGGCAAGGAGGGTCTAAAAATGATGTGAGAAGGTCCAAAAATGATGTGAAAGGTCTAAAAATCGTGAAAGGCGGTCTGAAGTCACGCAAGGAGGTCTGAAAATGATGTGAGAAGGTCTAAAAATCACGAAAGGTGGTCTGAAGTCATGCAAGGAGGTCTAAAAATGATGTGAGAAGGTCTAAAAATCATGAAAGGTGGTCTGAAGTCACGCAAGGAGGTCTGAAAATGATGTGAGAAGGTTTAAAAATCATGAAAGGTGGTCTGAAGTCACGCAAGGAGGTCTGAAAATGATGTGAGAGGGTCTAAAAATCCCATAAGGAAGTCTGAAAGTCATGTGAGAAGGCCTAAAAACGATGCAAGGAGATCCAAAGGCGTATAAATCATGCAGTGAGTCACAAAATAAGGAATCTGCAGCTGATCCAAGCTCAGGCTGTGGACTGGGGGATCTTCGTGGATCGCAGGGATCCTGCACAGGGATTCTGCCTCTCCCCAGGGCTCAGAGCCGCGTTTGTGGCGTTCCTGTCTCGCCCTCTCCCGTTGTTCAGTGCCAATTCCTTGGCTCTTGAGGGATCAAAACCCAGCAGGAGCAAGGCCAGGCCCCTCGGTGACCTCGGAGCAGCCTTTTCCAGGGCTCTGGGAGCTTTGTGGGATCTTCCCTGAGCCACTGCCAGCCCTGGCCGTGCCCCTTTGCTCCCCGAGGCACCAGGGACAGAGGTGCCCACGTTCCCTGCGCCTCCCGCCCACCCAGGGGTGCTGGAGCCATCCTTTTCCTTGCCAGAATCACCTGGAAGTGGCTTTTTGATGAGCTCCGTCCTGCGCTCGGCGTTTGTTCGCCGAGGCCTTTCTCGAGGCCCGCCGGGCCCTGTGATGGATGGGTCCGGGAGGCCTTTCCTCTGCAGCCTTCCCTCCTTCCACACTAATGAAATCCCATTTATCACCAGCCATTCCCACAAATCCGGCCTCAGCCAGGAGAAAACTCCGCCGGGGCTGTTGCAGCAGCGCCGGTTCCGTGCATTTCCAAGGGATTTTGGTTGTGTCTCGGGGCAGCGGCACCGACGCGTCCCCACCCTGCCCTCTCCAGCCCTCACCCTGATTGATTGATTGATTGATTTATTATTTTCGTGCTTCCAAAGGGGAAAATCCTGTGTTCCAAAAGCGGCAAAGCTGCAGTTTTGTGTCTCCCACCAGTAATTCCTGTCGGCAGCTCCCTCCCAGCACCCTCCTGGCCGGGTACCTGGAGAGGCCTCGTGCTTTGGGCAAATTAGGATCTTAATTATTCACACCAAAGCTAGACAGAGCATTAATAAAGGGGAAATGACTCACAGAGGAGAGTGGGATGAGCAAAGAAAACGTCTTGGAGCCTTCTCCTGTCCGCAGAACGTTGAGCTGGGCAGAAAGGGAGGATCCAGCCCCAAAACGAGCTCCTGCTGCCCAGCCCAGCCCGAGGACACGGAGTTTTGGTGGAGATGGGAATGGGAGATGCCACCAGATGCAAACCCAGCCCTGCCAGCCCAGCTTTGGTTCCTCCTCCTCCTCCACAAAGGACGGAATTACCCTCCCTGAAGCGCTGCTGGACTTTAATTATCACCATCTCCGAGGTGCCTGGAGAGCCGAGAGGAGGAAAGGTCGGCACAGGCCACGCTGGGTAATCTCCGAGTCCTCTGAGTGATTTTAAACAAGAGGTAAAAGTCATTCCCTCCCCCAGAAAGCCCCAGGAGATGCTGTTGTGTTGTTAAGACAGCCTCACATCGAAGTTATTTAACAGCCTGCCTTTGATATCTGAATTTTTATCGGGGCGAGTTCGTGATGGAGGCGAAGCAACGAGGCGCTTTTGTTTGCGAGCTCCCGGGGACGAAACTGGAGGGAATTTGTAATTAAACAACGCCATTAATGAAAAAAATAGGTGACCTAACCCTGCTGAGCTCCTGCATCTGGGCTGCAGGGATCAGCTGCTCCCTTCCTCAGAGGGAGAGGTTTATTTTTAGCGCAGAAATGCTCTGTTTACACTTGACAGCACAGGGCAGCACAGGCCGTGCGTGTAACACCCCCTGGACACACGCACGCCGTGCCACGCCATTCCCACGCCATTCCCACGTGTACCAGGCACAGGGAATCCGCTGGGGGAGCTGGAAAACGGCCCCAAAACAACCCCAGCAGGGATCCCCAGTGCCCTCTCCCTGAGCAATTTATGATTATGGTGCCCTGTCCTGTAGAATATTGAGTTTCCACCGTTGCTGGTCAGGACGGTCGGGACTGCTGATGACGAGAGATCTCTGTGGAATGGACTTAGAGCATGAGGTTTATTTCAAAGGGCGTGGGTATTGGGGCCCTGCAAGGAGCTGCTATTGCAGCTCACAGCAGGGCAGGAGAGGCTGTGGATGCAGGTGAGAGAGAGAGAGGGTGCATGCAGGTAAGAAATACAAGAGTGAGTGTGTGGGTGAGAGTGGAAGAAGAGCAAGAAAGAAGAAGAAGAAGTAGAAGAGGGAAGAGAGAAGTGAGTGTAAGAGAGAGAGTAGAAGTGAGTCAGATTCTCAATTACAATGCCATAAATCATCTTCTGTCTTGAATATTCCGATTTTCGTTAACCAATCTAATACAAGATACAAATCCTATAGCATTTACATACAGCCTATAAGAACTTCTACATTACCATGCTGTGTTACACTTTAAACCCTAAAACCACCCTTTAGACCCCTCCTGCCAGGCTGGCAGGGGTCTGCTTGACCTTTGGACCAGTCTGCAGGCCGAGGGTATTGTTCAGTCATAGGTGGGATTGGTTTCAGTGGCCACTCCATTGTTCTTCAGTTGTTCAGTAACGAAGGCCTGGTATCTCAAAGCTGGCTTTCATTTCAATCTCGCTTACAGTTTCTATATTCTCAGCATCTTTTGCCAGGCAGTCATATTTATGAGGTTTTCCTATTCCATCCATCCCGACACCGTCCCTTCCCAGCTTTCTGAAGCCGAATTTTCCTGTCCACCCCCAAAATGTTGAGGCCGAGCATCCCCGAGGGGGCAGCTCCCGGTGAGGAGGGACCGGAGCCAGCAGCGAGGTGGCCGCAGCTCCCCAGCTGCCATCTGCCGGCAGAGCTGCCCCCGGAGGAGCCTGGGCAGCGGGGAAAGGCCATTCCTGGGGGGGGGAAAAAAATCAGCTTTTTAGGGTGTTCAGAACAGCAGAGTTTGTGTTTGCAAAGAGCATCCCGCGGTGAAGTGGCAGCAGCAGAGAGACGCCAAACCCGGCTTTAAAATCCCCCCCGTTTTTTTCATTGCAGCTGCTTTTGTTCCTCCATAAAGATCCGGAGCTTTCACTGATGCCTTTTCCTGGTCTTAAAATTAAGAGAGCTGCACACAGTTAAGAGGGAAAAAGGGTTTTTACCTTGGTATTTATTTAAGGATCCTTAGGTGTGATGAAATGCACATTGAAATGCACCCCGATGTCCCCACCGAAGAAATTGGCCACTCACGATGTGACGAGGATACAATTATATGCCTTGCAAAAATTAGCATTTCTATCAAAGATTCCTCAATGAGGGACTCGGGTGAGACCCTCCCACCCAAGGAACCCTCCCCTTTGTTTACAGAATGTGTTCAGGAGAGGACCTTGGTTTCTTTGGGCTTTTAGAATGTTTGGTCTCTAAACTTAACGAAATACTCGGTCTGAGGGGAGTTATCGAACTTAAAGAATTATAACTGTGTAAGCTAAAGGCACAAGGAATATATAAAGCTGTATAAAAGAGTGTATAAAAGGGGGGATAAAAGAAAAGCAAAAAATCATCGTGGCATCACCAGCCCGGGTGTGAGGGGGGTGGCAGCTCCTGAGGGGCCCCGCGGTGGCACCAGCCTGGTCAGCACAGGTCAAAGTGTGGGGGATTTATTGGGTGCTGGGTGTCCCACCCAGGAGGGTCCCAGCTGCTCCTTTCTCCCTGAAAATTTCCAGGAAGGACCCCTTGGAGGGGTTTGTTCTTCCCTCAGAGGGGCAGAGGTGGGGGAACGCTCCAGGAACAGACAAATATTGCCTTAAATGCACCCAAAAAAAGGCCAAGCTTGGCATGTGACCCGTCAGGAACTGCCTGGGAATGGGGGAGGAAGGGCTGAGGGAGGATGAGGAGGGTGCAGGACTGGAGGAGGATGAGGAGGGACTGAGGAGGATGAGGAGGGTCTGGGGCTGTCCCCCTGCGCCCAGCGCAGCCTCAGCAGCCACACCCGGCCCAGGTGATGCAGCCGCAGCAGCGATGCTGAATTGGGAAGGGTTTCCATGGCAACACAGGCAGGGAACCCCCAGACCCAGGGGATGGGGGTGGGCACAGCTCCTGCACCGCGCAGGGAATTCCCAGGCTGGGAATTTAAAGGATTTTTCCCCATCCCCGACCAGCAGAGCAGCCTCTTCCCCTGCTCAGCCACTCCCAGATTCCCAGTCTGGGAATTTAAGGGATTTTTCCCCATCCCTGACCAGCAGAGCAGCCTCTTCCCCTGCTCAGCCACTCCCAGATTCCCAGTCTGGGAATTTAAGGGATTTTTCCCCATCCCTGACCAGCAGAGCAGCCTCTTCCCCTGCTCAGCCACTCCCAGATTCCCAGTCTGGGAATTTAAGGGATTTTTCCCCATCCCTGACCAGCAGAGCAGCCTCTTCCCCGCTCAGCCACTCCCAGCAGCACCCAAAGCAGCGATTCCAGCTCGGGCTGCTCAGACAACGCTGCATGGAAAGGAATTCGGAATAAATCTTCCAGAGAAGATCCTCGATCAAACCCCGCGTGTCACAGGGGGGGAAGGAGAGGGAGAAACCCGGCCGGGCTGAGGCACAGGGGTGCCACTCCCCAGGGAGCAGCCTGGCTCAGGGAAGGTGGCTTTTAATCCCCACCCAACTCCCCAAATCAGCATTCCAAGGCTGCAAGGATTTCGTATTCCCTCCAAACCGCTGCTCCCAGGCTGGGCAGGGAAGGCTTTTCCTTCCTGGAGGGCACCCAGGACAAAGGAACAGCTCCAAGCCCGCCCTGAGGACACCGGGGATGGAGCTGTTCCCCCTCCCAGCCCCGAAACACCCCCATGGATCCCCAAGGGAAATCGGGGAAAAGGCCCCGGCAGGGCTCAGGCTGCCTGAGGGATAAAACACCCCCAGAACGCTCAATCCTCACCCAAACCCCGCTTTCTCTCCACACAAATGCTGCTCCCCACCCCCCAAGGCCCCGCAATTCCCCAATTCCCCAAAGAATTCCAACCTCCAGGCACGTGTGGCAATAAATATTTCATTGGGCACGGGCCACGGACGCTGTTTTGGTAAAGGACAGAAATAACAGAGTTCCAGGAAAAAGGCACCGAGGATCAAAACTGGGACAGAGTTGGGCAAAATCGGGGATTTTTTTTTTGCCTCCAGAGGGAAACAGAACCAGATTTTCAGATTGCTCAGCCCTCCCCAGCCTAACCCCGTTCCAAACACACCCAGGGAGGCCCCAAACCCCACTCTGGGTTCTCTGGATGGAACAAGGAACGAGGGAATGCTGCTCCCGGCGCTCTTCTGTGCGGGAATGATCCTGGAAATCCACGAAAACACAGCCCTGTGTCCAAACCAGCACAGCCAGGGCTGGAGCCTGAGCCGAGGCAGGAAATCCCTTAAATGTACAAGGATTATTCCAAAAGCCAGGATTATTCCCAGAGTCCCAGGATCAGCCCTGACACAACCTCCCCGTGCGTTCCAGGAATTTTCCCCTCGGAAAACTCCGGGCTCTGGCACACACAGAGGCTGAGCTCAGCTCGGCCCGGTATTTTTAGACTCCGGCTCAGGGGAGAATCTGTTGATCCAAACAAGTGTGAGTGGCAATCACAGCCCCCAGAAGGGGCAGGAGCTTTATCCCAGCGGGAAAATCCAGGCCTGGTCTCTCCTCTGCTCCAGGAAGGAAAAAGATCCTCGTGGAAGGAATTCTCCAGGAGACCGACCCAGCCTGCCAGGAACGGCCCCAGCTGTGCAGGGGGGGGGAAACTCTTCCCTGTGAGGCTGGGGAGGGGCTGGGATGGATTCCCAAAGAAGCTGGGAATCCCTGGAAGTGTCCCAGGCCGGGCTGGATGAGGCTTGGAGCACCCTGGGTGAGAGTGGATGAGGTTTAGGGCCCTTCCAACCCAAACCACCCCGGGATTCTGGGATTCTCCCCTCCTCCCCCAACACCGATTTCAGGTGAGGAATGTCCACACTGAAGGGTTAAATCCCAAAATTCCCAAATCAGGGCAGTCCAGGCCAGGCCCAGGGACGTCACTGCTGCTCCTCCTTCTCCTTCTCCATCTTCCTCCTCCTCCTCTCCATCCTCTTCTGCAATTTCCTCTTCAGCTGCAGCTGCTTCTTCCTCTCCAGGGTCTGCTGCACCTTCTCCCGACACTCCTTGTTCTTCTTCCTGATCTTGGCCAGCTCTGCTCTCCTCTTGGCCTCCAGGTCTGGGTCCTGCAGGAGCAAAGGCCAGGACATTGGGGACACCCCCAGGACATTGGGGACACCCCCAGGCCAAGCCCTTGGCCTTTCCCAGGTGCCCAAGGCTGAGGAGGTTCCAACATTCAGACCCTTCTCCCTTCTCTCCAGAGCATTTTTAGCACCATAATATTTAATATTTTTAATATCATAATAGTTAATGTTTATTTTAGGATTATTTTAAATAAACCTTGGGAGTGAGCCCAGCAGGGAGGGAGGGACTGTCCTTCCCTTTTCCTTCCCTTTCCCTTTTCCCTTCCCTTTTCCACACTTTATCAGCTCCGAGCAGCTCATAAAGCAGCAGCTCTCACCTTCCCTTCAAGGATCATCTGTTTCCTCTTATTGATTTCTTTCTTCTCATCAAAATCCATCCCCTCCAGCTCCTGGAAAAGGGAAGAAGCAGCAGAGCAGTTGGGAATGGGAAGAGCAGCGCGGCAGGAGCTCAGCATGCAGGAAACTTCGGGGCTGCAGACCCAGAAACCTCAACCCTCAGCAGCAAAAAACCCTGAAAAACTGAGAAAAAAAACCAGAGCAAACCACGGGGAGTGAAACAAACCGAGCCTCCCCCGCACATCCCAGGGTTTCTGCAGGAATTGCTCCCAGGATTTCCAGGGAACGCACTCACGATTTCACACTCCCTCCTGGTGACGTTCACTTGGGTCAGGATGTCCAGCACAGGCTGCTCCTCCACGGAGAACTCCTGCAGCTTCAGCTCTAAGCCAGGGGTGAGACAGGGAGATGGTTACCAAATCCCAGCCCTCGAGGGGAAAAAAACATCCCAGGGCAGTCCCTGGAATTATCAGGGGAACTGTTTGGTGTTCTGCTGTTCAGTGTTAGATTGTTACACGCTGGGATCGCTCTGATTCCTTCAGCCTCCAAGGATTAAATGCTCCCCTCTGCCTGCAATTCCCCACAGCACAAGATGTTGCAGGTTTTGGATTTATTTCCCAAAAAAAAAAAAAATTAGGGAATTTGAACCTGAAGCAACCTGGGCTTTTTGAAGAAGCAGCTGCTTTAATAAACAGCAGCTCCACACGATTTCCCCTCCATTTTACAGCAGGAAAACAAACAAGGTCCTGCCTGACCCCGCCAGGAGCTGAAATCAGGGATTCAGCAGCTCCTGCTCCTTCCCAAGCCTCGGCACACGTGGGGAAGGAAGGTCCTGGCAGGGGAACAAAGCCCCACTCACTGATCTCCTCCTCGATGGCGTGCACCAGGTGGATGTCGTACTGCGTCACCAGCGTGATGGCCATGCCCTTCCGCCCTGCAGCGGGGCAAAAACAGGGATGGGGGGATCCAGGCAGGCAGGGAGGGATGAATCCAAGCCATCCCAAACCCCTCCATCCCCGGGAACCACCCCGGGGTGTGGCTCAGAGGGCTCTTTTCGCTCCGAAAACGCCGTTAATTATCGGCGCGGCTCCACGCCGGCGTGATCCATCCTAACGGGGGGAATCCCAGCGATCCCAGAGGATCTGAGGGTGCTCCTGGGACACCCCCCACAAAGGGCCCAGCCCCTCCCTGGATCCCAGCCCCTCCCTGGATCCCTGTGGCTCCCTGGATCCCCGTGGCGGCCCCGCTCACCCGCGCGCGCCGTCCGCCCCACGCGGTGGATGTAGATCTTGGGCAGCCCCGGGGTGTTGTGGTTGATGACGAGCTGGACTGCAGGGATGTCCAAACCTCTGGAATGCAGGGTGGGGGGAAAAAAAAAAAACAACCAAAAAACCCCCCAGCTTGAATGGCATAGGATTGTAAAATGTCAGAATGGTTTGGGGTGGAAGGGGCCTTAAAGCCCATCCAGCTCCACGTCCTGCCTTGGGCAGGGACACTTCGCTATCCCAGGGATTCTCAGTGTAATTCCTGCTTCCTCCAGGAGCCCCAAATCCTCGTGGACAGAGTCTTTAGTGGCTGACTGGAGGACAAACTCCTTCCTCACAGAGTTAAACAGTTCCCTGTCCCCTCCCTGCCAGCCCCAGGGAGCCCCACAGGAACCTCCAAGCCCTCCCTGGGCAGAGCCGCAGCACCCCCAGGCTGCAAACCACAGCTCAGGCAGGCTGGGAACAGCCCTGTCCCACCCAAAAATGGGGCATTTCAGGGTCTGCTCTTACTAAACTCAGCCTAAACCCGGTTCTGGTGAACAAATCCAGGTGTGAGAGCTTCGGTTTTACCTGGCAGCGACATCGGTGGCGATGAGGATCTTGAAGATGCTGGACTTGAACTTGGCCAGAGCCGCAAATCTCTGTCTCTGCGAGGAGAAAACTCCACGTGAGGGGCGTGGGATCCACCTGGGAGCAGCCACCTGCTGAGGGGGCTGTGCATCCCTCACCTGCTTCATCATGGAATGCAGAGCCACCGAGGGGAACTTGTACTTCCTCAGCATCATGTTCAGCACCTGGCAGTCCCTCCGAGGCAGGAAACACCAGGGAAACAATCAGGATGCGCCAAGGGAACGGAGCTGGGGACGGGCAGGGACACCTCCCACCACCCCAGGCTGCTCCAGGCCGGCACAGGGAATGACCTGGAGGGAAAACCCCGGCTCACTTGCAGGTTTTGGTGAAGATGATGATGGCCCAGTCCTCGTGCTGGTCCTGGAAGGTCTGCACCAGATGCACCAGGTAGGCGTCCTTCACGGCCTCGGGCACCAGCAGGTACCGCTGCTCCAGCTGCTCCACGGTCCGCACCCTGCGGGGACACCCCGGCACCGGGGTGAGCTCGGGAAAACCCTCCAGGATCCCCCAGTCCCAGCTGTGCCCATCCCACACCACGCCCAGCCCTTCCCCGGGCACCTCCCCGGGCGGTTCCAAGGCCTGGCCGCGCTTTCCGTGAGGAAATTCCCGGAATTCCCGCTGATGTCCCCGCCTGGCACAGCCTGGGGCCGTTCCCTCCTGTCCTGGTGTCCCCTGGGAGCCGCCCTGGCTGTCCCCTGCTCTCAGGGAATTCTGGAAATCGGGAATGTCCCCCCTGATCCCGCTTTTCTCCAGGCTGAGCCCCTTTCCCAGCTCCCTCAGGAATTCTCCAGCCCTTTCCCAGCTCCCTCAGGAATTCTCCAGCCCCTTCTCAGGAATTCTCCAGCCCTTCCCCACCTCCCCCAGGCGGCTCCAGCCCCTCCACATCCTCGTCCCGACGCCCCAAAGGGCCGGGCGGTGCCTCGGCAGCGCTTGGGACGCCGAGCGGAGGGAAAAGGAGAGGAAAACGGGGAAAAGCCCCGGAGCCGCCGGGCACTCACTCGGCCGCGGCCTCCCAGAAGAAGGGGCTGTTGGCAGCCAGGGCCCGCAGCTCGCTCAGGGTGCCCGTGAGGGTGGCACTGAAGAGCAGCGTCTGCCGGCAGGCGGGCACGGCCTCCAGGATCAGCTCCAGGTCGGCGCTGAAGTCGGCGCAGCCCTGCTCCAGCAGCCGGTCGGCCTCGTCCAGCACCTGGGTGTGGTGGACAGAGGTCAATAATTGGTGAGATAATGACTGTGTGTGTGATATTAAATGATAAACTGTGCTGTGCAGTTGTATATATTGTGCTTGGAATAAAAATCCGAAGGAGCGAGCTCAGCCCCTGGAACGAGGGCAGCGGAGATGGGTCCTATCAAGAGACACAAAAGGGACAAACTCCTGCCAGGAGAGACAATTTCCAAAGAGGACTGCCCTGAGCTAATCACCCGTTATCTACAGGAGGGACATACCTGGCACTACGAGATACGAGAGGAAAGGTCTGCCAAGGACATCAAGAAAGAATGAAACTCAAAATTCCTGGCAAATCGACCTCTGATTGCTCCAGGATTTTGCTTCATTCACACTGAAACCGAGGACTATACAATTCATAAAACTCAGATTCCTGACAAAATCGACCTTTGATTACATCAGGACTCTGTTTTGCGTGGACTATGCAACTCAGGAAATTCTAATCAGAGGTTTTGATTACCCCGAGATCCGTCTTTGTCCACCCTTGGACAGGGGCGATACCACCTTTGAATGTGAAAGATCCCAAATAGGAGCAGCCAGGATGCTGCCTCAGGCTACTTTTACAGTATAAAAAGGGGTAGCTCTGAGACCCTGAGCTGTGTGGCTGGGTTGGATCATTGCTACTGAGCACAACCTTCTGCATACAGGACCCAGGGCCAGTCCTGCTCCTTTCCCTGTCTTTGTGGCTGCCGTGATTGTACCTTCGGTCGCTGCTTTTCAATTGTTAATCTTCCAATAAATTCTTTTTTTTAATTCATATTAATCACAATTGGCTTATCGAACCGTTACCTATAAAACACAGGGAACGGCGCCCTGAGCTGGGATCCCCGCTGGGAAAGCCGGCGGGGCTCCCCCAAAAGGGATGAGGCTCACCAGGAATTTCAGCTTCTTGAGGCTGAAGGTGCTGGAGCTGCGCAGGTGGTCGGCGAGGCGGCCGGGCGTGGCGACCACCACGTGGGGCTTGCGGGACAGCTCCAGGGCCTGGGCCACCATGTCTGCGGGAGAAAAGCTCGGGAATGACGGGGGGAAAAGCTCGGGAGGGACAGGGATGTGGGCGGGGATCCCGGGATCCGCCGGGCCGCGGGGGCGGGGACGCCGCTGCGCGCGTTCCCGGCGGAGAACCCGAACCGGGCTGGAACGGGCGGCTCCGATCTCTGGGAGCAGGGAGAGGAGCCAGGGAAGGGCTGGAGCTGTGTCTGGGGTTTTGGGATGGAGAGCAGGGAAAGGCTTTTCTTTCCCCAGAGGGTGCTGGGCACTGGATTCCCCCAGGGAATGGTCCCCAAGGCCGCCAGAGCTCCAGGAGGGTTTGGATACGGCTCTGTGGCACAGGGTGGGATTTGGGGGAGCCAGGAATGGTCTGGATGATCCCTGAGGGGCCCTCCCAGCTCAGGGAGTGAGAGGAATTCCCACTCTATCCCCACCCAACCCCGCGGGGCTCGGGCTGCCCCGCACCACTCACCCAGGCCGCCCACCACCACGCAGTCCTTCAGGCCGAGGGGTTTGCCCAGCACTCGGAACTGCTCCGCGATCTGATACGCCAGCTCCCTGCGGGGAGGGACAGCTCAGCCGGGCCCGGCCTCTCCGGGACCCTCCCGGGGCTCTCCCGGGGCTCTCCGGGGCCGCTCGGTACCTGGTGGGCGTCAGCACGAGGCAGAAGATGCCGTAGGGATCCTCGGACAGCACCTGCAGCACGGGCAGCACGAAGGCCGCCGTCTTCCCGCTGCCCGTCTTGGCGCAGCCCAGGCAGTCCCGGCCTGCGGGAGGCACCGGGGCAGCGTCAGCGGCCGGGCCCGGGAGCGGGGAACGGGAGGCGAGAGCGGCCGGTCCCGAGGGAGGGATGGGATGGGGGCCGTGAGGGGTCGTTCCCGGGGATGGAACGGGGGCCGTGAGAGGTCGTTCATGGGGATGGAACGGGGCCCGTGAGGGGTCGTTCCCGGGGATGGAACGGGGCCCGTGAGGGGTCGTTCCCGGGGATGGAGCGGGGCCCGTGAATGGCCGTTCCGCGGATAGGACCGGGCCCATAAACCCACCCTTTCCCGGGTGCGGGAATGCCCCGCGGCGCTCACCCTGCAGCACGGCGGGGATGCAGGCGGCCTGCACGGGCGTGGGCCGGACGAGCCCCACCTGCCTGGCCTGCTCCGCCAGCCACGGCGCCAGCCCGAGCGCCCGGAACTCCGCCATGGCCGCTCCGCGTGCGCGCCGGCGCGCCCTGATGGCGTCACCGCCGCTCCGGCCGCTCATTGGCCGGCTCACTCTAACCCCGCCCACACACCGTGCCGCTCGTCGCTTTGATGACGTTGCATCCTCCTCGCGTTGCTATTGGCGGTCTCCATGGAGACGGCGGCTCCCGGCAGCCCCCGCGGCGCGGGCGCTTCCGGGGACGTGTCTGAGGGCGATGGCGGCCGGGGCGGGCGCGGCGCCGGCCGGGGAGGTGGACGAGCTGTTCGACCTCAGGAACAACTTCTACATCGGCGCCTACCAGGCCGCCATCAACGAGGCGCAGCGGGCCAAGGTCGGGCACGGCGGGCGGCGCTGGGGGGACCGCGGCTCTAAGGGGACGCTAAAGGCGCCGCGTTGGGGCTCCCTGAGGGCTTTTCGCCCCTCACCGGCCCGGCTCGGGCGGGTGTTGGTGGCCTCGGGAGTGGGTTGTGGATGTCCGAAGCCCTCAGAGGTTCTCGTTTCCTCCCTCCCTTCAGCCGTCCAGCCCCGAGAAGGAGGTGGAGAGGGACGTGTTCCTGTTCCGAGCCTACATCGCCCAGGTGAGGCCGCGGGGGCTCCTCCGCCCTGGCCGGGCTTTCGTGGGAATTATGGAGTTGTTTGGGCTGGAAGGACCTTAAAACCAACCTCCCGCTGTCCCCAAGCCCCGTGCAGCCCGGCCTTGGGCACTGCCAGGGATCCAGGGGCAGCCACAGCTGCTCTGGGAATTCCATCCCAGCCCCTCCCCGCTCCAAGCCTGAGCTCGGAGCTCTGTTCCAACTCTGAGCTGCCTCTCCTGCCTTTCCCAGAGGAAATACGGGGTGGTCCTGGATGAGATCAAGGCCAACGCCAGCCCGGAGCTGCAGGCCGTGAGGATGTTTGCCGAATTCCTCTCCAACGAGAGCCAGAGGTGAGGGATTGTCCTGCAGGGGATGTTCCCACGGAGCAGAGCCGAGGCTTTGGGGGTGTGCGGGTGAAAATGTGAAAAAGGCAGAACCCCCAGGATCCCAGAACTGCGGGGTTGTGTGGATTGCAGGGGATTTTAAGGATTATCTGTGGGCACGGACACCTTCCCCTCTCCCAGGGCGCTGCAGCCTGGCCTGGGACACTTCCAGGGATCCAGGGGCAGCCACAGCTTCTCCTTGAGGGGGGAGGGAAAAAAAACCCTCCTTTAGCAACCAGCCCAGCCCACATCCCCTCCCCACAGGGACTCCATCGTGGCCGACCTGGACAAGAAGATGGCCAAGAGCGTGGACGTGGCCAACAGCACCTTCCTGCTGATGGCCGCCTCCATCTACTTCCACGACCAGAACCCCGACGCTGCCCTGCGCACCCTGCACCAGGGGGAGAGCCTGGAATGGTGAGGGGAACGCCCCGGGCCGGGATCGGGGCTTTGCTGCTCTCCAGAGGGGCGGGGAGGGCTTGGCTGAGGTTTGGCTTCGCTCTGAGGAGCCTCGAAAGCGGCCCGGATGCTCCTCGGAGGTTTTTGATTTCGAGGCGTTCATGGGTTTGGGGCTGTTCCTGCAGCTCCGGGGTTGTGGTTCCCGAGGGGAAGGTGAGAGGCCGGCCATCGATCCGCGGGGGATCCGCGCCAGGGAGGGAGCCGGGAGCGGCTCCGGGGTTGGGAGGGACCTTTGGGATCATCCCGGGGTGCTCCAGGCCCTGCCCGGCCTTTCCTGGGACGCTCCCAGGGGTGGGAATTCTCTGGGAATCTCTGCCAGGGGCTCATCCTGAGCTGGATCCCACAGGGGATCGTGAACCCAGCTGGATCAATCCCTCTGCTCTTGTCCTTGCAGCTTGGCCATGATGATCCAGATCCTCCTGAAGCTCGACAGGCTCGACCTGGCCAGGTGGGATTTTCCTTTTCCTTCTCTTCCTTCTCCTCCTTCTCCTTCTCCTTCTCCTTCTCCTTCTCCTTCTCCTTCTCCTTTTCCTTTTCCTTTTCCTTTTCCTTCTCCTTTTCCTTCTCCTTCTCCTTCTCCTTCTCCTTCTTCTTTTCCTTCTCCTTCTCCTTCTCCTTCTCCTTCTCCTTCTCCTTCTCCTTCTCCTTCTCCTTCTCCTTCTCCTTCTCCTTCTCCTTCTCCTTCTCCTTCTCCTTCTCCTTCTCCTTCTCCTTCTCCTTCTCCTTCTCCTTCTCCTTCTCCTTCTCCTTCTCCTTCTCCTTCTCCTTCTCCTTCTCCTTCTCCTTCTCCTTCTCCTTCTCCTTCTCCTTCTCCTTCTCCTTCTCCTTCTCCTTCTCCTTCTCCTTCTCCTTCTCCTTCTCCTTCTCCTTCTCCTTCTCCTTCTCCTTCTCCTTCTCCTTCTCCTTCTCCTTCTCCTTCTCCTTCTCCTTCTCCTTCTCCTTCTCCTTCTCCTTCTCCTTCTCCTTCTCCTTCTCCTTCTCCTTCTCCTTCTCCTTCTCCTTCTCCTTCTCCTTCTCCTTTTCCTTCTCCTTTTCCCTCTCCTTTTCCCTCTCCTTTTCCCTCTCCTTTTCCTTCTCCTTTTCCCTCTCCTTTTCCTTCTCCTTTTCCTTCTCCTTTTCCTTCTCCTTTTCCTTCTCCTCCTTCTCCTTCTCCTTTTCCTTTTCTTTCTCCTTCTCCTTTTCCCTCTCCTTTTCCCTCTCCTTTTCCTTCTCCTTTTCCTTCTCCTTCTCCTTCTTCTCCTTCTCCTTTTCCCTTTCTTTCTCCTTCTCCTTTTCCTTTTCCTTCTCCTTCTCCTTCTCCTTTCCCTTTCCCTGGTGTTTGTGTGGGGAGAGCCTGGAAAAGGGAACACCCAGCACCTCCTGTGCTGCAAAATTTGCCTTCAAAAGGCACAAAGCCCTGCAGGTGACAGAGCTGGAGCTCCAGGTTTGATCTCCACCCCCAGCAGGACGTGTCTGGAATCTCTCTCCTGCACTTGGGAATCAAACCAGGCCTCTCCTGGTGAAATATTTACTGCTTCTCCCGTTCCCAGCATGGAAAACTCGAGGGGAGAGCCCTCAGGCTTTTGTTGTTGTGCTGAAATCGCCTTTCCTTTGGGATTCGTGCAGGAAGGAGCTGAAGAAAATGCAGGAGCAGGATGAGGATGCGACCCTGACCCAGCTGGCCACAGCCTGGGTGAACCTGGCCGTGGTGGGTACCTCCCTCCCCCCAGGAGCAGCCAAACCGCGCTCAAATATTCCCAAAACGTTCCCAAAATATTCCGGAGGAGGTTGGGGAGCTGCTTTTCTGTCCCAATCCAGGCTCTGGGACAAAAGAATGTCCTTAAAGGTGTTTGGGAACGAGGCAAAGCTGCTCGGGTTGGGAGTGCAGGCAGTGAGGGGGTTGAAGAAACTCCTGAAATTCCGTGGGATCCAGGCTGGCACCGCCTGGTGTTCCTTAAAACAGCTTTTTGAGGGTTCCCTTGGGTTCATTGCAAAACCTCCTCCCTGCCCTTACTGGGTTTTGCTCAAAATCTTAATTTTCCACTTTAATGGAGAAACCACCTCATGGAGAACCCTGCTGGGTGCAGAACCCTGCTGGGTGCAGAACCCTGCTGGGTGCAGACCCCTCCTAGATCCAGACCCCTCCTAGATCCAGACCCCTCCTAGATACAGACCCCTCCTAGATCCAGACCCCTCCTGGATCCAGACCCCTCCTAGATCCAGACCCCTCCTAGGTGCAGACCCCTCCTGGGTGCAGACCCCTCCTAGATCCAGACCCCTCCTGGATCCAGACCCCTCCTGGGTGCAGAACCTTTGGGGAGCCCCGGTGTCCGTCGCTGTTTCATCCCCCAAACCCTCATTTCCCACCTCCTTCATGACACCAAACACCCGAATTGGTTCTTTTGGAGTGGGTTTTTCCTCCTGAAGGCGAACCTGCCTCATCTGAGCGCTTGACTGGTGCTTTATTTGGAACTTTTTGTGCGTTTCTTTGCTCTGGGTTCTTCCTGAGCTGCGGGAATCCCACGGATCCCAACCCGGGGAGCATCGAGAATTCCACCAAACAACAACCCCGCCATCCCCCCCAAACGCTTTACAAACCCCACAAACGACCCAATGCAGGAAATGAGGAATTCCCAGCAGCAGGGAATAACCCTGTGGATGTCCCTCCTGCTTTTCCAGGGCGGGGAGAAGCTCCAGGACGCTTTTTACATCTTCCAGGAGATGGCAGACAAATATTCCTCCACGCTGCTGCTGCTCAACGGCCAAGCCGCGTGCTCCATGGCCCAGGGCAGGTGGGACGATGCCGAGGGAGTGCTCCAGGAGGCTCTGGACAAGGTGCAGCCCACAATTCCCACAGCTGGGCAGCACAGGGAGGGCTTTCCCCGCTGAAATCCGCGGGAACGGCCACGTTGTCGATGCGCCCGGCCGAGGGCGGGGAGCCGTCCTTGGGATTCCCGGTTGGTTTTATTCCCGCAGTCCCAGGGGGCTCCAAGCTGGCCTGGGGCGATTCCAGGGATGGGGCAGCCCCGGATTCTCTGGGAATTCCCAAATCCCTTCCCGAAATCCGCCCTCTGGAAGCCGTTCCCTGCGTCCTGGCCCTCTCTTATCTCTCTGATAACGCCCCGAGCCCTTCCCTGCCTGTTCCCGTGGGGCTGGCCTGGGTTTTTCTGGGATAATCCAGGGTTTGGTTTCTGTTTCCCAGGACAGCAGCCACCCTGAGACCCTCCTGAACCTCGTGGTGCTGTCCCAGCACCTGGGCAAACCCCCGGAGGTGAGGTTGGATTGGTTGGGTTGGGTGTTCCTGTTTGGAATTCCGGGTGTCCCCAGCAGGATTTGAGGGATTAATGGGATCATTTGGGGGATTAATGGGATCATTTGGGGGATTAATGGGATCCTTTTGGGAGTGGGGAGCTCCCAGCTGCGGGGAAGTGGGAATTGCCTCTGCCCATAGAATTAGGTGATCCTTAAGGTCCCTTCCAACCCAAACCATTCCATAATTCCACGTTCTTGAGAGAAAAGCGCAGGAAAACCATTTTGAGCTCCAAGTTCAGCTCTTCCTGATTTTTTGGGGTTTTTTTGTTTTTTTTTTTACTTGAAACCACCACTGAAAGTTTATTTTTATTATTTATTCCCAGTGTTTGCAGGGATCCCACTGGTTTGGAGTGGGACACGGAGGAAATCAGGGGTTTTAGGGGTGAAAAACCCGCGCTGAGGTGGGATTTGTCACACTCTGTCACCTCCACGTTTCCATTTCTCATCCCCCCTCCCCAGGTCACCAATCGTTACCTGTCACAGCTCAAGGATGCTCACAAAAACCACCCCTTCATCAAGGAGTACCAGGCCAAGGTAGGGAAGGGAAGGAAACAGAAATGACAACAGAAATAAACAAAATAAATTGAATTTGACCACGTCCTGATGGGTTCCTTACCAGCACGTTCTGAGGGGGGCAGCTCCATCCCATTCCCTTTTTTCCAGCCCTTTTGGGGATCCCAAACCTGGAAGAAAAGCTCTGAGATGCAGATTCTTCATCCAGGTGGAAATTTGGGCTCCAACAGGAGAAAAAAAACTGGGAGAAGGAATCTGGGGAGAGGGGAAGGGAAAAGCAGCAAAAGGAAAAGAAAAAACGGATGTGTGGGATGATGCTGCTGGAATTCCTGCAGCTTTAGGGAGCTGGAAGTGGTGTGTTCAGCTAGAGGAGAGTTCCTAAATGTAAATTTTGGGGAGAATTGATTGCTGATAATGAATTAATAATTAATTAAACACATTCTGATTTTGTCGGCTGTGGTTGCAGGAGAACGACTTTGACCGCCTGGCCCTGCAATACGCACCCAGTGCCTGAGCTGGGCTGGGAATTCCCTCTGGAACACGCAAAATCCCCCCTGGAACTCGACAAATTCCCTGTGGAACTCAGAAAATCTCCCCTGGAACACGGAAAATCCCCCCTGGAACACGGAAAATCCCCCCTGCACCTGTGGGAACACCGGAATTCGGGGGGTTGAAGCCCCACCTGAGCCCTGAACTCTGCTTAAAGGACGTTGCAGATCCAGATCCATTCCTAATAAAGCCTTTCCTGGATCTCTTGAGGGCCTGAATTTCTGGGATTCCAGCCCTGAGCCCGGGGGGGATCAGTGGGAAGGCGAATTTCCAGCATCTCCACGGCTCCATCCCGAGTTCTGCGCCGTCTCCCAGCGCGTCCGCAGCCGGGAGGAGGATCCTGGCCTCGCTGCCGGAGAGAGGGAAAATCCCAAAATAAAAATAATCCTCCTGTAAGAGGCTCAGGCCGAGTCTTAGACGGGGAAACAGAGCCAGGCCGTCCCCCCTGCAGTGTCCTTGTCACCCAGCCCTGCCGGGAGCGGCGCGGCCGAGCCTGGAGGAGCCGTGGGAATTCTCGTGGCCGCGGAGCCCTCCCCGAGGCCGAGATTTTTGGGAATTCTCTTTGGAATGATGGTTTGGGCAGGGGCAGCGAGGGGCTGCGCTCCGTCCCTGCGTCCCAAGGGGGGTTCCTGGTGCCCCCCTGGCCTCGGGGGCACTCAAAGGGCCCTTTGTGCCCGGCTTGGCTCCTTCCAGGCCGGGGCTCGCAGGGGATGAATGTTCCCTTTGTGGAGCTGTCTGAGGGAGCCTGAAAGGCTCCTGTGTGCTCGGGGCAGCCCTGATAAATCGGCTGCAAAACGTAAACAATCGAAGCAAGTGGCAGAGTGGGAGCCAGCGGGGGGGTGGGGGACACGGGGTGGGGGACACGGGGGCACCTCCAGAGCAGCGAGTTCCTGTTTCCATTTGTGTTCCCTCCCTGCTGCCCCGGAGAAATTGGGGGTTGTGGACAACCTGAGGGGCTTGAAATGAGGTTAAACTGGTTTTTGTTTGGGTTTTTCCTTTCCCTGGCGGCTCCAGGGGTGCCTGGGATGATGATGATGATGGTGATGATGATGATGGAGGTCAGTGAGGNACGACTTTGACCGCCTGGCCCTGCAATACGCACCCAGTGCCTGAGCTGGGCTGGGAATTCCCTCTGGAACACGCAAAATCCCCCCTGGAACTCGACAAATTCCCTGTGGAACTCAGAAAATCCCCCCTGGAACACGGAAAATCCCCCCTGGAACACGGAAAATCCCCCCTGCACCTGTGGGAACACCGGAATTCGGGGGGTTGAAGCCCCACCTGAGCCCTGAACTCTGCTTAAAGGACGTTGCAGATCCAGATCCATTCCTAATAAAGCCTTTCCTGGATCTCTTGAGGGCCTGAATTTCTGGGATTCCAGCCCTGAGCCCGGGGGGGATCAGTGGGAAGGCGAATTTCCAGCATCTCCACGGCTCCATCCCGAGTTCTGCGCCGTCTCCCAGCGCGTCCGCAGCCGGGAGGAGGATCCTGGCCTCGCTGCCGGAGAGAGGGAAAATCCCAAAATAAAAATAATCCTCCTGTAAGAGGCTCAGGCCGAGTCTTAGACGGGGAAACAGAGCCAGGCCGTCCCCCCTGCAGTGTCCTTGTCACCCAGCCCTGCCGGGAGCGGCGCGGCCGAGCCTGGAGGAGCCGTGGGAATTCTCGTGGCCGCGGAGCCCTCCCCGAGGCCGAGATTTTTGGGAATTCTCTTTGGAATGATGGTTTGGGCAGGGGCAGCGAGGGGCTGCGCTCCGTCCCTGCGTCCCAAGGGGGGTTCCTGGTGCCCCCCTGGCCTCGGGGGCACTCAAAGGGCCCTTTGTGCCCGGCTTGGCTCCTTCCAGGCCGGGGCTCGCAGGGGATGAATGTTCCCTTTGTGGAGCTGTCTGAGGGAGCCTGAAAGGCTCCTGTGTGCTCGGGGCAGCCCTGATAAATCGGCTGCAAAACGTAAACAATCGAAGCAAGTGGCAGAGTGGGAGCCAGCGGGGGGCTGGGGGACACGGGGTGGGGGACACGGGGGCACCTCCAGAGCAGCGAGTTCCTGTTTCCATTTGTGTTCCCTCCCTGCTGCCCCGGAGAAATTGGGGGTTGTGGACAACCTGAGGGGCTTGAAATGAGGTTAAACTGGTTTTTGTTTGGGTTTTTCCTTTCCCTGGCGGCTCCAGGGGTGCCTGGGATGATGATGATGGTGATGATGATGATGGAGGTCAGTGAGGTTTTTTAATCAGGGGTGAACTTTGGGAGGCCGTTTTTATCCTACAGGTGCATTTTGTTATTCCAAACCCATCTTAAAGGTGAATTTTATCACTCCAGACCCATCTTTAATGGTGGATTTTAGGATTCCAAACCCTTCAACTGCAACAGGTGCCCAAACCTGAGCTGTGGGGGGAGATTGGACACAGCCGGGCACTGCTGAGGAGCTTGGGAAGGGCTGGAGGTGCTCCTGGGCTTGTGCTGAGAGGGAGGGAAAAAAATACCTGGAGAAACGATTTCCTTTGCTTATCAAATGAAAACAAACCGCTGGCAGGTGAAGGTTCAGGCAGGGGTTTTGCACGTGCAGCTCCGTGCTCTTGAACCTGCCCCGAAATGGCACCTGAACCCCAAAACTTGCACTCGAACCCCCTAAATTGGCACCCGAGACCCCAAAGTGGCACCTGAGAGCCCCAAATCTGCCCTTGAACCCCCTAAATTGGCACCCGAGACCCCAAAGTGGCACCTGAGACCCCCAAATTTGCCCTTGAACGCCCTAAATTGGCACCCGAGACCCCAAAGTGGTACCTGAGACCCCCAAATTTGCCCTTGAACGCCCTAAATTTGCACCCGCGAGCCCCAAATTTGCCCTTGAACGCCCTAAATCGGCACCCGAGACCCCAAAGCGGCAGCTCCCCGTTGTCACCCAATTGTGCCAGGGTGCTGCAGGCATCTCCCGGCCCCTCCGAGGGCTCCCCGGGGCAGGCACGGGACTTTCCCCACCCTTCCATCCCCCCCGGTACCGAAATCCGGGGCTCTCCTCGCCGTTCCCCGCTCCCGCAGCGCCTCCGGCGCGTTCCCACCGCGTTGTTTTCTCTTCCTTTCC
>VXBT01006279.1:26903-64737 GCA_013400235.1 Oriolus oriolus | reverse complement strand
GAAAAGGAGGCTCAGGTGGGACCACATTGCTTTCTACAAATACTTGAAAGGAGATTGTACTGAGGTTGGGGTCAGCCTCTTCTCAAAGGAAATGTCCTCAAGTTGTGCCAAGAGAGGTTTATACTGGATATTAGGACCACTTTCTTCATGGATAGGGCTGTCAAGCACTGAAACAGGCTGCCCAGGGAAGTAGTGGAGTCACCATCTTGCATCTGTTTAAAAGGTGCGTAGAAGTGGTGCTTGAGGACATTGTTTAGTGGTAGACTTGGCAGTTTCGAGTTTACAGTTTGACTTGATGATCCCAAAGGTATTTTCCAACCTAAATGGTTCTGTGATCCTATCATTTGAAGGAAAATTCTGTAGCTTCTTGGCTTTTAACTGAATGATGGAATCAACAATGTTACTGGTTTTGAAATCTAGAACAGGATCATACAGGTTCTAAAAGAAAGCACAGAAGTGTCCACTTCTGCTTTGTATAGTCTCCTTTTTATTTCCAAAGTATGATAAATTAACTTTGCAGCATCGTATGATAAATTTAACTTTTTAACTTAGTAACTAGATGCTTTCAGGTGTCAGTTTGCTTGCTAGAATTTGAAGTACTTTGCAAGGTTCACTTGAAGATTATGCTAGATTTGATATTCTGCCATGAAAAGAATTTGTGACTGCTTTACATTTTTGAGATTTTACTTTGTTCAAAACAAGTCTCAAAACAGTTAGGAAAATCTTTAAGATAATGTTTGAATTTCAACAAGTATTCTGGGAGCCACAACTGTCAGTGAAATCCAGCCTCTGAATATCAATTTCATTTTGACCAAGCATTACATCCTGAGACTGCAATTTGTTCCATAAGTCTGAAGCAGTTATGTCAGCGTGATCACCATCTGCACTAGGCACAATTTCAAATCAATGCTATTCTTTTATATTTTTTTCTTGAATGGGAGAAGCTTCTGTTAATCTTACATCACATTGAAAAAGAAATAATCTCCCTATGATAGCTCCATCTATCATAAAAGGAAAATAAAATATAAAGGTCTTGGGATGTCACCTCAGTTTCTCTATTGGTGCATTCATAAAACAAATTGTTACAAGTATGAGAGTAGATAATTTACACAAATGCCTCATTTCAATTCAGAGTAAAGAACTCATCTTGAAAGAGTTAACATTATCAGTTACTGTCACAATTTTTGTAGGACCTGATTCTGAAATTAGCTATTTGCTGAAGACCTAAGGCTGTAGAGTTCTGGCATTCTGTATAAATTGCAAGGGTTAGCATGTCAGAGTGAAAGAGATGGTCTTAATGGTAATAATATTGGCATGTTTTTACTCCAAGCCATTTCTGAAGTAAGTTGAACGAAAGTGCATGATATTAAAAGAACTATTTTTGTTGTTTCTAAACTGAAAACCTGATAACCACCTTTGAATTCAACCTGTATTTGAACACTTTGTTAGATTTAGTGAACAAACATAGAGAATTTGTCTTGATGTGGCCCCCATTTGTGGGTTTAGACCTTGCTTGACTACTGAAGGAAATCCCTGTCTGGCCTTAGCTCTTTGGATACAACTACAGAAAGTATGTACATGCACCTTTGTAAACTGCAGTTTGTCTGTTTCAATTTTGTATCAACAAAATGAAATTGTAAAAACATAGGGGAGGCCACTAATAAACCAGGAGAAGCAATCATTCAGCTCAGAACCTTATCTCTGAAAGTGGACAGATGAGAATTGCTACAGCAGAATGGAAGAACAACGACGTTTTTTATTGCTTTGTCTCCCAGCACTGAAATAAAAATATTTCAAGAGGCTTGGTGTCTGTGTACTTTATAGACTTCTATCTGCAGCTTCAGCATCCATGATGTCCTGCCACAACTAATTCCTCCACATACCTACAATCTGTGAAAACAACTTCAAATGTAAAAAGTGAAAATTGGTAAAAATAATTTTACCCTTACGAGGTCAGTAACTTCTCTAATTGAGGGAATCAATCTCAAATGTGGTTGGGAGGGGAAGGGCCATGAAGGAAATGGGCACAACAGTGCAACTGTTCCCTGCAGTTATGCTTTAGTTTTACTTTATCACTCATGTGGAAAGTTGATCTGCAAGGGAGCAGTGAAAAAAGAAGATTTAACTATAGTTTTGGTTCACGTTTGGATTGTGTGGAGAGCAGACTTCTTATTCTATTCTTACAATATTAAAGGAGAAAAAAATTCCAAAAAAGTTTTGTTTTTGTTAATCTCCGGGATCTTTTGTTCTCAGGGAAAATCCTGTTCAGCTTCCCATTGTGGATGAGAGTTTGAGCGCTACCGTATAGTGTATGCTGGATGCCTTCAAAGGGCAATGGTTTCTGTTATCACATACTAGGTTTCAATAAGCTGTATCTC
Source organism: Oriolus oriolus (assembly GCA_013400235.1). Taxonomy (NCBI): domain Eukaryota; kingdom Metazoa; phylum Chordata; class Aves; order Passeriformes; family Corvidae; genus Oriolus; species Oriolus oriolus. Next base: position 62,359 of record VXBT01006279.1, on the reverse strand, counting down.
AGAGGTGCTCAGCCTGAGCTGAGCACATGAAAGTGTTGTACATAACCCACTGTGACTTGGCTGACCTGTCATGAAGAGCAGGGAAAAGACAGGATTCTGTGATACTTGAGGTGAGCACTTTTACTGTAAAAAGTTTTTTTTACTTTTACTGAGCCTTTATTTCTCTGCACCGGATGACCGGCTTGGACATCTCTACCATGCATTAATTTAGTCTTACATTAAGAAAAAGGGCACAGAGTTTAAACCTGGGACTTGTATAAGGCTTAGCAATGATAAATGTAAAGATATATACACTGGGGATGGAATAATCCTGAGCAGCAATCTAGGTGCGCACCGCCTGCCTCAGCAAGGTCTGTGCAGCCCTGAGGCCCTGGGGGACAGCGAGACACACAAGAGCCACCCTGAACCTGGCAGTAGCAAGGGCCATCCCCATCCAGTGCTTCAGTACCAGGGGCAGAGCCAGGAGATCAAGGGATTTGTCCCCCTCCACCTGGCACTTCCTGAAAAACCACAGAGAAAACTGTGTCCAGCTTTGGTCCCCTCCAGCTGTAGAGATACAGTTGGAGGGAGAAGTCAAGGGCCACTGAGGTGGCACATAGTTGTAGTCTTACAGTACCTACAAGGTGGTGACAGAGAAGATGGAGGTACTCTCCTTGCAAGAGAACAGCATGACAGGACAAGGGGCAGCAGGCATAAGTTGCTCCAGGGGAAATTCTGTCTGTGTATAAGACTTTTTTTTTTTCCTTGTGAGAACAATTAAACATGGACATAGACCCCACAAAGAAGTGGAATGGGTGGGTTCAGGCAATGTGAGAAATAACCATGCAACAAAATTTTTAGGTTTGGTTTGGTTGCTGGTTTTGTTGTAAGCAAAGGGAGGAACTGAAATGAGGCATGAAACCTGAAACAGTCTAGGAGTTACTTAAGCAAATCTGCTTTGCTCTTTAAAGTGCTCTGATGAAATTTTCTTTGTGAAGGAAAGCAGTCAGACTTAGGACTTCTTATACCAGTTCATATAAAGTGGCAGAACAAATAGCTATCTGCAGTGTTAAGCATTCACTGCTACAGATTTATTTCATGATTTATTTTATATTTCTGGATAAGTTGCTTAATGTACTGTTTAAAATCGGGGTGGGGGGTGGAGGGGGTGGTGATTTTGTTTTTATTTTTGGGTTTTGTTTGTTTAATTTGGTTTTGTTTCTGTCTTTTAATATGCCATTTCTGTTCCTTGACTTAATTCTCTTTATCATCAAGTCCTCAAGTGGACCATAAACGGCTGTATTAGTGCTTGCCTTGTTATTTATCTTTTTCTTTTTAATTCCCTGAGCTGTATCTTTGTTTGGGTAGAATAGGTATAAACTCTGCATTTATTTTATTTTTAGTGCGTTTATGTACTTTCTCCCATACCTAGGGACAAGTTCAGATTTGTATATAGCAATCCAATTAAAAAATAAGGTGATATAGATCCCCTTCCTTGTGTGACATTGATTCACATTCCATTCACGTGGATGGTGATAAACTGCCAACTGTGAAATAAGCAGATACTTCCAATCAGAACAGTTTTAATGTAGAATTTAGCAGCACTACTTGACTTAGCAGACTGAGGCTTGAATGTGAGTTACAGTGAATTTACATTTCCATCACTGAGTTTGTCCCCTGGTACCAAGGTTGCATTACTATTTTATTGGCAACACAATTTCAGACTCTTGGGGTATTAATAACCCTGGAACTCGCTTTAATGTATTTTCAGATAAAAATTCTTTGCTAAAAGGCTTTATGACTTTGGGCCTGTCACCTGCAAAATGTTTGCTGGTTTATTGCTGTACTACAGTGAACTGTTACAGTTGAACACGTAAAAAGAAGTCATAATCAAGAAATCAGACACTTTTAAGAGGGCTCCTTTGTACCGCAGATTACTTGCAGAGTCTTTTATATACATCACCTTAAAAAACGCTAAAAATGGTCTGGCTAGCAACTTGAGATGCCTAAATTTTGAAGTTCTGTACCCATATGTCAGCCATGTAGTCCTCAATTTAATAAATCCATCACCTCATCTGATGTTTCCAAACTTACTCTCTGTTCACGATTGTTATCCTCACCATTTGAACAGTTGTTGAAAAATTTAGCCTGCTTGTTTTTGTTTGTCCTTTTTCCATGCAAACAGCAGTCAGTTTGATGTTTGGGAAGGGAGTGTGTGTCTAACCACTAGAGCAAACACACCTATGACACTGTGATGTGTATGGATTAGGAACTGAGCCTAAATTTGTGCTCTCTCAAAGGTATTTGGCTTTTGTGTTTGAAAGTGTGAGTCAACATGGTAGATACAATCTGTTCCAGCCAGTGGGAACTGGGCAAGGCTAGCAAAGACAACCAAGTGTAGCCAATATCGTGGCAGGGTACATTAATCTATCCCTGGATTTTTCTCTGGATGCAATTTTACACCTGGAGAAATAATTCCATTTGGTCGAGGTGCATGACAAATCTTATTTTCCCAGGTGGAGCTCTACCTGTGTTTCTTGAAGATTAGGCTGGATTCTTCAGGTATCCCAATAGGATACTATTTGCTCCCTGGTTTTGGTTTAGCATTCTTTCTGATAGCTGTGCCTCTCTAGGAAATCCTTTTACTTCTCCTCAGGCTGCCTCTACCAGTTACATTTAACCTGCTCTGACATACAGCCTTGTCAAGTAGCCAGAGTGCTCCCTCCAAGAGTATTCTATGTACTAAATGTTTTCTGAACGCTTTCTTGAGCTGTTTAGTTTCTGGGCATAATGACATTTTAAACTGCCTATGTTTTTACCCATTTCCCTTGCCTCATCAGCTCTGAGGGACTGATCCTTCTGTTTCAGTTTGCTGACAAATGTAAAAATTCATTGCATGGGTTCCTGATTATGATTTTTTTCTCTTAATGCCCTTCTCCTGTTCTGTTTTGAATTATCTTAAGGCTTTTTAATACCTACTATGGCTGTGAGTATTAATTGATCTGTTCTACAGGGTGTTAATAGCATTAGGTATGCCTAATAATTGCTCCATTAGCTGTATCTGGGGCAAGACCAAAAAGCTGAGACCTTTTCAAGTTGGGTTACAAGTCCCTCTAAGAAAAGCAAGCTGAAGTATTCCTCTTCCTTGCCCTATGGCTATCATCCCAAAGGTTTTAAGTAATGTTATCTTCTATTTTTAGGTGTCGTGTCTTGATTCCTGGAGAGAAGAGTTGTGGATTACTGCCACTTTGGATGACATGCCTTAGAAAATGCTGTGAGGTGTTAAAGTTTGCTATCCTTCTTTAGGGATGATTTATCTAAATATCCAGTTGCAAATGTCACTCTAGTCTGTGGAACAATTCAGGGGTTCAAACGAAATGATTCACTTTTTCAGTTCTTTGGCTTTCATAAGGTGTGAAAATACAAAATGTGGATCAAAGATCACTCTCATATGAAGTGAAAGCTTAAATTGCTTGAGTTTTTTTTAATTTCTCCTCTCTCTTTACTATACTTACAGAGTTCTACCAAACAGATAGACATACACTGAGAGAAGAAATATAAAGGAGATCAACTTAGTTCTCAACCAAGTTGTTCTGACCATTAGAATTAGCTAGATTTCCTGCAGTGCTAGAATGAGTTAAATGCCAAATGCTATCTCAACAGATTAGATTGCAATAAACTGAAACCATCTATGGCTTTCCTAAAAGAAGGGCCCTAATTCTGCTGCTGGAAATCTTGGCAGTACCCGTAGGAGTTGTTTCTAGGAGGAGTCACCTTCAGGGGTCTCTGGTTCTATTGATGCTCCTTGCTTTTTGAGTGAAACCTCTCGGACAACCTCTGGGACTTGCTGACAAACAGCTCCTAACTCTGCCATGTAACTACTAACTGGAGCCAGATAGGAACCATTCTCCTCCACCTCTCTTACTGCAAATACTAAACTCTAGGTATGCAAATTGTTTCTAGGCTTCTTAGCAGCAGAGATAAGAACAAACCCTCTTCCCTGCTCTTACCATTCCCCAGTTAAGGAACTGGGGTGGAACACGGAGGGGAGGAGAGGATGGGAGTTCTTGGCTCACAGTTTGTTGCTCTACTCATTGTTTTCCTGGGAGTAGTGACTGTCAAGAGAACAAGTTACATGTCTCATTAGTACAGTGGGAGCAGTTTGCAGCAAGTCTGCTTGCCAGTTTTCTCACATAGTTGCTGGAGCTGTTACCATTTTGCTGCCCATTGTGATAGTCACCTTACTCATGTTCCATGCTGTCTTCAGAGTGAAGTAGACACATGATTTTTTGTTATCACTTTGTTAGGACATCCCATGAGTTGTTAGTGTCAGCAGAAGCCCCAGTTAACCATGTTTTCTATGGCTGCTGCCCTGAAGGCTGGAGTAGCAGGTGACTTTCCTGCCAGCCCCCGGCTAAGTTCAAAGCTGTGATACAGCTGCATTCCTGGATTACCCCCAACTTTCTTCCACAGAACTGAACTTACCTCCATATGGTTTTGTTTTTCAGCTGTTAAAATAATAATGTGTATATGAGCCTAATAAAACTTGCCTTTTATATCTAAATAAGACTTGATCTTCTTTCCTGAAGGTAGTCTACAACTAAAAGATTGAATCTCATATGGAATGTATTTTGGGCAGTATCACTCTCTGCTTGTCCTCTTTATTATTTTTTCATAAATGTTTCCTGCTGTCAGACATGAAATATTGAGCCAGATGGACCTTCAGTGTGACCTTGCATTGCTGTACAAAATGTTAGTGAATGGAAAAAAGAACATGAGGTTTGATTATCAGCCATAAAACACCGAACTCATTGGAAAATTGACGGAATATAATTGATATGCTAAATACTTTTATGGGTATGCAGTCATAGTGGATATTCTAGTTAAATCTCAGTTTCCACACATGGAAAATTATGGTAGAAAGTAATAGTTATGGAAGCAGTACTTTTTCTTTATTAAATTAAATGAAAAGACAACTGCAATGTTGACCTTGATTGTAGTGTCCTAGTAAAGTTACCATCCAAATTATAGTCTGGTTCAGAAAGTTGATTCCTCTCAAGGAATAGAAATCTTTAAAGAGATTTTTAAACTAGGTTCTTAGACACTCATTTCTTTTTCTATAGATTGTTATGAAATACTAGTATGTAACTTAAAAAGAAAGTACAGATTCAGGTAAGATAAACATAAGGCAAAACTGAGTTGTAAAATATTTAATTCCTATCAGTATAGAAACATTTCCTGACTGAATTCCAGATATTGCACATATAGCTGGCACTTACTGTTGCATCTGTATTAGACCATATAAATTATATGGTCTGTTAACCTGCATGCACTCTAAGAAAAAATAATTTTTTTAAAAATAAATTATTCTTTAAGTATAGTCCATAAAGGGTATAGTTCATGTGATAGTTAATAAATGCTGGGTTTAAGTAGTCAGTACTGATTTGTATGCATTTTAGGGTGCCCATAAATGCAGTGCTGGCTGTGGTAAATAGGCTTTAAATTATTGAGCTTAATAGAGGCAGGTTCAAGAAGTATCTTTCAAATTCTTGACTTCTTGCAGAAAGTGTCCTGTTTTAAATAGTATCAGTTTTCTGATATTTAGTTCATGTCTCCATTAAATGACAGAAATGTCAAAAGATCTTTAATTCCAGTATGAAATATAATCATTTGGACTTGTCTGATTTGTCACACCACCACAACAACAGGATACACAGTCACTGCTGTTAGGAAATATATAAAGTATTAATAGCTGTAGGTAGAGCTGCAGCTCACTGAGTTGAAGTAGTTGAAAACTGTCTGCATTTAACCATGTAATTTTCCTGCTTTAGTAAGTAATGTTTGTAAATCCACTTTGTAGATGCTAATAATAAGGCAACCATACTTGTTTACACAGTCGAATTAAAGGGTTTTGAACACAGAACTGTGAATCACATCTGTCCCTCCCCCTTTTTCCATGTAGCTTAACAAGTCTGTGAGTTTTTTGAGTTTTTCCCACACTTTTGTTTAACTCGTATAAACTGTTTCAACCTACCCCTCAAAAGGATGTTGTGAAATTGTATGAAACTGACAAGAAACCCTAACTCTCTAAGTTCACCACTAAGCATCCTGCTGTCTGTTGCCATACTCTGGTCAAGACATGTTTTTTCTACATGTGTCCAAATGGAATTATATGTGGGAGTACAGTCTCATTTTAACATGCTGGAGGTGCCTTTAAGTGAAATATGCTAGCTACGGAAACAGCAACACCATTTTTGTAGCTAAGTATTGTTCCCACTTGATTTTCCTTGCATGGAAATAAACAGTGTTTCAACTAGAAGGTGTAGATGGTCTACACAACAAGTGGAAAATACTTGGTCATGTAGCACAGCCTGGTCTCTGCAGTGAAAGGGCATTTCTTGCTGAAAATGTGCAACTTTTCTTGTCTTGGAGTTTTTTTGGGAAACCAATACCTCGTCCCCCTGTTTCTGGCAAATGTTAAATTCTGCTTGCTATTGAAGAGCAAATACACATGCTTCAGTGACAAGCAGCCATACCTCTTCCTTGCAGCACTCACAACATTCACTTTTGTCCCTTAATTTGGTGCTCATGTGCTTGCTCAAGCTTTGTAGCTGGGAACAAAGTATCTTGCCAATAACAGATGGTGGTGAATGGAAATACAGAATGTATTTCACTGAATCATTTGTTCATTAGTTACAGTTTGGATACAATTATTTTTGACTCCGGCAAATCTCTTTGGAATCCAGTTTTTCATCTGCATATTTTTCACAAAATTCTCCTGGGTCCCTGTTAAAAACAAGATAAAGTACTCGGTTAAAGACATCTACATTCAAGCTTATGTGACAGGCTTTTTTAGATGGCTACTGGGAATGCTTACCTTCTGTTTCTCCACAGTATACATACAATGAATTAATTTTCCTGTATCAAAAGAAAAACGGGAGTCATTGATCATGCTTGATGATGTTAGGGAAATCCCCAGGAGATAAGTTACTTCACAGTCAAAATACAGGAGTGTCATACAGACATTTTGCACAAGCAGTGAGCATTTCAACCTCTGAAGTTAAGCTTTATTCACATCTTCAATGTATCATGAATAAAACATTCTGTATCACTGCTTTGTAACTTTAAAAAAAAAGACAAAACAAAAAAAACATCAATACTGTATGGTTGCCCAAAAGAGCTGATTCCCCCATCTGTTACAGATAGGCTGGAGTAAAGATGTGTGAATCCTGCCAGCTCAGTTTTGATTTGAACTGCAGCTCCTGTAGTAACTGAACAACTCCCAGATTAGGAAACCAGTAAGCACATAGAAAAATATAATGGCAAGGTGGTAATTTCTCCAGCTGCAGCCAAATAATACTAATACCTTAGCTTTCCCTCCCTTATTTTGAGCTGAATCAAAATATTTTTGAGGGCTGTCATTTTTATCTCCTTTTTCTTTTTTTTTTCCGCATTGTGTCCATCAATGCTGTATCCTACTGTTGTAAAATAGAAAATTCCGAAAGAAGAGATTAATCTTGCACATGGCTCTGAGATTAGCGATTTTTTTTTTTTTCAATTTTTTCAATTTTATGTTATAATGCTTTGATTTGATTTTTGTTATAAAGAGTCTCTTGCTATATCACAAACTGTTCTTTAGGCTGAAAAAGTTCTGGAGCAACTAATGTTGCTAATGGATATCATCATCATGGCAAAGGTTTGCTTTGATTTCAGACCATGTTCACGAAGAACCTTGAAAGTTTCAAAGGAACTTCTAAGAAATATTATATATCCTCTTATATGAGGAAATAGCATTGTGAATAACTGAAGTTCTATCATAAAAGATGAGAATATGCATTACTATGTTTGGTAGTACATATTAGTGCACAAAACAAACACAGGGATGGAGGTAATGATCATGTTTGTGGTTCCATGAAGATTCTGCGGGATATGAACAGCTGGTAACCACTGGGGTTGTCTGGCTCCACATTTTGGCTAATGTTTGCTTTACTATAACCTGCCTTTCTGTGCTCTTGCATGGTGCATAATAAATCAGATTTCTGGGATGAAGGTGTGTAGTACCTTTAAATTCTCAGTGCCTGTTAGGCACACAATTGCAAATCATGCATAAAGGAACAAACAGCACTGGAAAGCAAGCTTTGATCCTGCCAACTCTCAGGACTTTCTCTAGTGCATTAAATTAGTCGACTGTTCCTTCAGGTAGTTTATCATAGGTTCACCAAATCATTTAGGTTGGAAAAGACCTTTAAGATCATCAACATCAACCCTTAACCTAAGACCACCAAGCCCAGCACTTTCCCATGTCCCCAATGCCATATTTCCATGCCATATTTACATTTAAATGTCATCAGGAGTGGTGACTCAACCACTTCCCTACAGAATTGTGGTATGTGATTCAGCATGAAACAGCAAATGAAGATGAGTTTTTACGATGGATGTGTATGTTACTGTTCTGGAATTAATCCTTTTCAACACAGCTTCCAATCATCAACAACTTTGCTTCATAATTTCCATGGGGTCCTTGCATCTCCTCCATATAAATGAATAGCAAGAGAAGAATACATGGTTTTAGAAAATGATCTAACAAATGTAGAATGCCTTAATTAAATCACAGCTTGTAAAAACACATTTTATGAAGACAATATTTTAAATCTTGAACAATTTTTATGTGCATCTGGAAATAAAGTAATTGCTAATAGATAACTACATACTTGGCATTTTTAAGTTCTTGCTTCTTAGTCTGTGACTTTAAATAGTACACACTTGTGAGAACTGCTACAGGTTGCAGTAATTCCTTGGTGAAAATTGCTAATAGATCATAACACCTCATATCTTTATTTGTAATATATTATCCTTATGCATTAGACTGACTCAAAAACGAATCCATTTATTTTTAATTCCATTATATTATTATATAAAAGCCCCAGCTCATCCAAACATACTAAATTCATGGTAGGCTTACAGTTACAGCTCTGTAGGAGGAAAAAATGTATAGATGCAAAAACTACTTGAATTTTAATACCAGAAATTTCACATAGCACTAAGTTGTGGTTGCTCAAACATGTAAAAATTATGGGATAAAAAGTATATTCAGTTAAATAAATGCCATGGAAATATTCTTTTCTCATACCTTTATCAGTACTTTTATCATGATGAAGTTGATGTGAAAGCCTGAGTTCTCTTCAATACTGTCTGAATATTCACACTGCTATTACTGGAACTGCCCTGTTGCCAGGCCCTTCATCTGGATAGTGGTCTAGAACAACCTAGAGTGTATTCTGCACCACACAGTGTCTGTTCTGTATGCTTTTTGCTGAACTTGTTCTTCAGAACAAGTATATGGGTTTATGGTGGTTGTCTTGTCACCGAATGAAAACAGCTTGAGAGAACAGAGAAGTAATAGAGAGAGTCTGGGCATCTCATTCCAATTTGTCATATAAAGCCATATCTAAAAATAAAATATTGTTTAAAATTATGTGAAACTCTCAGTTTTTAATACAGGTAGAAGTGCAGAAAGACTTTAAACTCCATCTTATCTCATGCAGTCTGGCTTTTGGGCAGCCTTTTCTGGGGGGGGCGTTGAGGGAAGACAGTAATGTGTAATTGGGGCTTGTATTGAAGTTCAAGAGACAGATCATAACTCCACACTGAAAGCCACATTATGACAAATGTCCAGCCTGTGGGATGTCTTCTGCATGACATCTTAAAATTACTACTCATTAATAGCTAAAAATTGTCAGGTTGCAGTTACAACCAAATGGTAGTTTGACCCCTTCACTAACAACAGAGTGACTTCGTGCTGAGCTAATGGTGGATTCTCACTCAACCTCTACACAAAGTTACCTTATCCTCTCCACTGTGACATTGTGCCTCATGTCTAAAGTAGTATTTAACATTTCTGCTGTCATCCTTCAGAAGGTGTGCTGATTGATCTTAATTACCATGTGTCCTTTTCCTATGATGTGCTGAAATGCATAATAATACACATAATAATAATTACTGTTTAAGTAACTACATGATCTGGCAACACGCAGTCATCTTATCTGAAGTGTCTATTCCCTTAGAAGTCTTCTGCTGGGACAAAGAGCTGCCTTCATCTGAACACTGCGGCTCAGATTGCACAGGAAAAAATCCTGGCTCATTAAAATATATTTTTTCATCTGTATGTAAATGCTGTATTTTCAGGACCTGAAAATATATGGAATTATTCAGAACTGTTGGTAGGGGGAATGACTGGATGATTTAATTGGTCTCTTCTATGTCTAATTCTTAAGACTTCATGAATACAGATGAAAATATAAATTAGGAAATATGCAAAAATGTATTTTTCACTCTTGTCTTTTTTTAGTTTTATACTTTTCAGTCAAGGGCATAAGAATTTCCTAATTAGGTAACTAAGGATAGATGTTTTAATCAAGATCTTATGGGCAGAGTGAAGATTAAAAAAGACTGAATTTGTCCTTTCCCTACCTCTTCTCTTCTCTGCTTCAGACCTGTATTTTATATTCACTCCAATTTGCAGATATTTTAAAGTACAGTAAAGCTTTTTCATATGAAAACCAGTGCAATTTTTTTTTCTAACTCTGAGACACAAGCTCAGGAAGAAATGTAATTATTATTCAGTTTTTATATGTAAGAATAATTTTCATGCTCTTAAGGGGATTGCTGACAAGTTTAAGAAGTAGGACAGTTACCCAAGTAATTCATTTTCTTAGTAAACTATCATTATCTGTCTGATGTAGTCATCTATCTTTCAGATTTTTTGAGCATATTTATTCTGTAATTTATCTCAATGAGTAAAGCCAGCGGCTATAGAGTTGTCATTAAGGTAATCCCTTTTTTTCCTTGAGTGTAGCTTCTCCACACAATTCATACATTTGGAGCGACTGGAGAAGCATGCTGTTTGGTATATGGAGTCTGAAAGAATCTGTCTTTCACTCTAAGGAAAACAAATAAGAAGATATGATTTCTTTTTTTTTTCTTGGTGGTTAGCACTGTATGTGTTTATGCAGGGAGTTTTGGCTGCTTTAATTGCGTATGTCTCTGTAAGGATGACAAGTCAGGACTGACTATCTTTCTATGTTCTTTGTACTTCATACTGAAAAATCTTCCTGTTAATTTTGTGACCATCACTGATACTTCTGGTTATTGTAAAACAGGCTCCAGGAATCTTGTTTTTTATTCTCCTGACACTTGCTTACAGTAGAGATGGAATAATACATTCCCCATTTGAAACGGAATGCATGTCTCTTACATTTATCTTTACCTATTTCACTACTTTTGAACCCATTGTATATTATCCTTTGGCTCTTGTGTTGTTTTGTATATGGAAGATAGAATCATCATGGATAGCAGTGTCTTTCTTCTGACAACATCACAGAGAATGCAGTCAGTATGCTCACTGTAAAATTTACTTTTCAGTATCATTTCCCCAGCAGTATGATCTCTCTTTGCTTTATGCTATATTACATATTCTTCAGAAAGAAAGCCATAGCACACTGTAACACTGTAATTTCTATGAAAATGGGAATTATCATTGCAAATAAAATCAATGTTTTAATGTTCAAAGGCTGTGTAAGGCGCAAAGTAGAAAGAATGTATTAAGTTGGAAAATCCTTCAGTATTTTCCCATGTTAAATATTTTCTTTACTCTTTTCACATGGGATTCCTTCAATACTTAACTATTCTGCTTTTAATTTTATTGATACTTACGTGCTCAACTAATTCTCCTCTTAGGCTGTCAAACAGTCCATTACAGTTGTGAGTGTTATTGAATTGTGAGTGTTAAATCAAACCATCACCTTCACTTTTAATACCTGAAAACTCTGACAAGTGTCTGAAATAGTGCTTTTTAATATGTGCATTAGTGATATACTTGTATATAAGAACATAATATAAACTTAAAGTAAAATTCCCGTGAGTTACGTAATAATTGCTGCACCAGCTTCAAAGTTTTTGAACTAAATCACAGATAACTTCAACTATTGAGCCTCACCACCTAGATTTTTGAGCAGTAACTATTATCATGATCTTTCTCTGCTGTTCAAAAGAGGGGAATAAAAGAACAGAAGATCTGTCTCCTGTTTCACTAAAACAGAACTTGACAGGCTCAGAACTTCTGTCTGGCTAGGATCTTTTATGTGCCGCTACTTTCTGTGGCAAGAACAGTTCATACTCATTTTTATTTCCTTTTGCATGTCATCAGCACCTCAGAAAAGATTTCTAGCATTTGTTGTCTACATCAATAATACATTTCATAGGCTATTGCAGAACTGTATTCTCTTATACCTGTGATTTAATATGCCATCAGCCTTTCTTTTCCCTAGCACATTTTTTCTTCTTCAATGCAACAAACTATTCACTTACAATGAAAATGTGGGAGCAGTGTATGTCTATTGCTTTTCAAAAAAACTAAAAAAGAAAAAAAAAACTAAAAAAAGAAAAATAATGCTGCCCAGTTAATCAGGAAAAAAGGGTAGCATTTATTTCCAGGACATTAGCTATGATGCGAGAATCTGAAACTCCACCATATCTATGCTGTCTTCTCCTGATTTGTGAGATACAGGAAAAAATATTCAGTCTGGTTCTGCACAAATGGGTACAGCTTTTAAGGTGGTGTTATTCAGAGATCTAGTTCATAGAGCAATACTTAAACTTTGAAATTTCAGTTTTTCAACCTACGAACAAGAGCAACACAATCCTCACGGCTGTGCAAAAAAGATTTTATGTGCAGGTCAAGTGTAGTTGATTTATATAGTCCAACCTAGATACTTCACTTGAGAAAAGTGAGTACAATCCTTCCTCTCCACCTCCTCAGACATCAGAGTGGGACAGAGAGCACCAGTTCTGTACTGCTCTGTTTTTCTTCAGTGTCGTGGGCAAACACCTACTCACCCTCCTAAGTAGACAAACAAAAGTACCACAATGCAGTGATGGAAACAGCCAGTTTTTATAAATGCTTCTTTTAGAGCAGAATGTTCTTACTGCGTCTAAGAATGCAGTGGACAAAGAGGAGCTGTTCTCTCAGAGACCAGCAAAGGCTACACCCTCTGATGGCCTTAAATAACGTGGAAAATGAAATGAGGCCTTTTGCCACAGGGTGTTTCAAGCCCAGACAGATTTTTTTCAGCAGTACATTACCAGAGCTCTCTAGATTGCTGAAAAAAGCAAAGAGTAACCAGTATACAGTAATCAATTCCCAGAGCCTTAGTGGATGTCCCACTTTTGGCAACATTCAAGGTCAGGCTAACTGAAGATGTATGCAGCCTGGTCTAGTTGAAGGTGTCCTTGCTGGTTGCAGGAATATTGGACTAGAGGACCTTTACAGGTCCCTTCCGACACAAATCATTGTAAGACTTCTCAGAAAAGCGAGTTGGAGATGCAGTAGATACCCAGAATGCTACCTTGTGTGGTACTGACTTGCAGTCTGCAGGTTGGTTGGCATTCCCAACGCCCGAGAAGTGCTCATGCCACATCAAGAAGTGAAGCCTCATTAAATAAGTGAAGTTCTTGCTAGGACTGAGACCCCACCAATTTTGCCTGGAGCTTCCAGTTGTACCACTTTCAGACTGGCTTAATATGTGAATTACATATTAATGTAATTATTTACAGCTTAATGTAATTAATTACAGCTTAATGCTGTAATTCACTTGAGCTAAATGACTAATTTGCAAGGCTTAGAATTTGCCAGAGCAGCGTGATTATGAAGCCTTAAGCTGTTCTTTTATACAAAAAATACAAACAGGTACAAATAAGTATTAAATATATTTTAACTTTATGTTCTGTAACTTCTGCAAATATTAAGTTGAGAAGTTTGTGAGTATGTGTAGGCTTCCTAAAAAGCTTGCAGACTCTGAGTGATAATTAGTCTTCATGTCACTAAAAAAGCCTTGTCTTTTCAAGGATTTGTAAGTACTCTGCAGTGCACACGTACAGAACTTCAAAAAAAATCATTTCATCAGCCTCTCATGGGATAGCAGGTAAGGAATTTTATGTGAATATTAAAGTGTGATTGTCTTCAGGAATATACTGTATTCTGAAAGAATATTGAAATTCTGAGAGAGATTGTCAAACCTCCTTTCCTCTTGTGCTCAGATTCACTGAATGAGTTTCAATTGCCTGTCTTGCTGCAAAGGCCCCGCATCTAAGGTAAAGCATACACGAAAGGTGAGATCATTCCCTAGCCTTCATTTCACTGTACCCATTCACACCTGAAACATAATAGTCTTGCCTTGTCTAGGTTATTTCATAATGTGTGCTGGTGTTCACAGGTTTTGTGCTACAGCAATTTGAGCATCAGCTCTTCTAGCCAATTAACTCCAAATAAATTCAATGTTTGTTTTCTTCCTATCTCACTTCTGTAGCTGGGGAGTGCAACTCTGACAGCCTTCTTGAAATCAGAGCACTGTTCCTTAAATCATAAGAACAAAGCTTTCAGAGAAGCAGATACAAGAGAGCCACTGCAGGGATTCTCTAACCTGAAGAGTTGGTAGCATTAACATAATTGAGCTGTTTCTGAAGTTCACGTATATCAGCAGAGATCTGGCAGCCGCAGCTGCCTGTGGGTGTCTTGCAGCACTGCCGCTGAGGGAATATGTGCCAGCACGTGTGCTGTCTTTGCCCCACTGGACCAAAACCAATTCTTTAGCTTAAGAGAAGGACTGATGTAATTCTTGCTCTTTGATTTTGAGTAGGCATGTTTGGGTCATTTTCTCAGGTTCTTTCTGAAGTAAACTAGACTAGTCCACCATAAAAACCCAGATAACATTGTCAGCATACAGCATTTATGGATAGTTACCAAGAATGCACAATGATACTTTTTTAATAATATGTTCTGTAAAGTACTCAAGAGAACAGAGTCTTTGAGGTTATCTCATGCAATCACAAGATACAGCTATGTGGATCAGAGGCAAAATGTCAGGACTCCTTTGCCAAGAGTCTCTGAGGTGAGTGTAGGAAGAGAACCATTGAGAATCAGGTACAGGTGATGACCAGGAACATAAATTTCTTTCATCAGCTCTCTGCAGCTGCAATTATGATGACCCTTCAAGTTTATGGAATATATTGGCAAGAGGAATTTTGTAAAACCACATAAGCATCTGGAGGTGGAATACTTGGAATATGAAGAATCAACACTTTACAGTTCGTTGCAATTCCTGCTTTTTTCCTCTCTGTCTACCAGCAATTATTTGTAAGAGACTTCAACTTGAGAGACATTGGGAAAGAATGCAAAGATAATCATGTGTGTAATTTCTTAATACTGCAGTTACACATTCATATCAGACAGTTGCACGTGAAGTAAATGTAATTCTCTACTTGTGTGTCCCATTAGCAGCTAGCCCCTGTCTTTGTGCAGTCACTGTAAATCAACATGCAAATTAAATGCAGAGCTTCAATCTGTTATTCCAGCTTGTGTGATGTGTTGGTCTCACAGGTCTTCCTGAAAGCTGCTCCAGTCTGTTGAAGATAACCAACAGAAGTGTATCAGCCATGACCTGCTTCAGTTCTGGTATTTGCTAGGTTTGTGCTAGCATTTGTGCTAGGTTTTATGACATCAACATTGTTGCACTCATTTTCAGCTTTATTCACTGACCACTTAAATCTGCATGAAGGAATCACCTATATTCTTTGGAAGCTTATGGGATATGTAAGAAAAAGCCTAAGGCTGGATGTAGCTTTTTCAAGTTCTGCCTTTCAAATAAATCCATCATTAACTCACTGTTCTCTAAAAAAAAAAAAAATAAGAAAATTAATGGGGAGTTCCCGGAGCTGAGATGATTTTCCCACTACACACATACACTGAATTCAGAACAAAATGAGCTTGTAGGATCCTACTGAGCTTGTTGGATCAAGCTACATGTACATAATTGTCTTCAGTGCAGTCTTGGATATAGCTGTCTCAGATCGCAAAATACCATTGATTTTTATTACAAAATGGATGGAGGAAAACTTGCAATTTTCTGTTCCTTCCTGACTACACAAATTCTGTCTGAGTTGGAGAGAGCAGTTGGCAAAACTATGTGGACTCTGAAGATTCTAAAGACTCCCTGACCATCTACATATGCTGCGGGAAAACCCCTGCCTCTAGCTCCTGAAGCATTTAAGTATGTGATGTGGACATTGACCTTCTTCTTGTAAAGAACTATGTGGCCCAAATGACAGGCACTATTGCTTTTTGGGTGAGAAAGGACTGATGCTCATAAAGAAAGAAGTTCTACTTTGCTCAACCTAAATAATGATCTTTGGTCTTGAACTAATAAACCTTACCCTAATTTTAGCAATAAAAGCTTTCAGTGCTTTCATTTTTGTATGCAAAGAGACATTTTTGTCCTAAAAGGCCTCCTTCCTAGTGCCATGCAAGCAGCAAAAAGTATGAAATGAAACTTTATTTCCAAGCCCTTTATGCTTGATACAAATGGGAAAAATGCAATTTTCTACTGATCTTCATGAGACAGTAGGAAGTGCTAAGAAGATCACTTGGTCGGAAGTTTTTAACTGAAACTACAGATGGAAAAGGTGTTTGAAACTTTTAAACTCTTCTGTCTTTGAGTAGCCCCTTTGCCTGACATAGCTGGAAGATTTCAACAGTTCAAAGGAGTTTCAACTGTCTTCTGAATGTTTATTATTTAACTGATATTCTTAAAGGTAGGAAGCTTAGGTTTTTTAACTGTAAACAATTGTATGTAAGCAAATATATTTGCTTGCAATGGTGCAGTAGAATCACAGCATAGCTGATGCTGGAAGAGATGTCTGGAGGTCAGCAAGTCCAATTCCACTGCTAGGCTGGATCACTCAGATTGCATCTCCATTTGTTTTGTTCATTCTGGTTTGATAAAAGAATAAATGTTTTTATTGCTAGTACTTCTAATGAAACCAGACTATTGTAAAAAGGATATATGAATTAGAGGAGAATGATACCCTTATTAATGATCTCTGTATCTCCTGCCTTTCATTATACTTGTTTATGTTCATGAGCTTACGTTAGGTATCTTTATTTTGGATTCATGCTATAATGAATAGTGACGATTCTGTACTGCTGGTGCGAATAAAAGTATCAATATTTACTGTGGTGAGCAGTTTCAGCTCTGCAATTGCTGAATATACAGCCCAGCAGTTCAATGGCCTGTTTGAAGTCAACTTGAAACCAAGCTGAGGTTGTTAGGGCTCATGTTTAAAGTAAATAGAAGTGATCCTGGACATCTGATATTACCTGTTGTTTGCCTTGTATGTCCTGGCATAAAGGAGTGCACTTAGCCACAGGATACCCTTTCAGTTCTCTGTTCCTGAGGCTTCTCAGGTCACTAATACCGTTGTCAATACCAATGCGATGACATATTTGGAAGGATGAGGATTTTAAATGCCCTCTATTGTCCTCTTCCCATCATAAATGTGGAGATATCTTATGGATCAATTCCATCTCTTCTTTATGATTATACAGGTTGTCTTTGCTTGTACATGGTATTTCTGGGAAAAAAAAACCAAACAAAAAAAAAAAGCCAGCAAAAAAGCCATCAATTGCCAATATGAAAAAGCATTAGCTATATTTATAGCTGCCTTAGCAGACATTAGCAGTAAGAAACCAACACAGATGAATCATCCTGGGCTCTGGGTTTGCCATAACTCTTGTGATAGATCTGAAAGATTATTTTTAATATTTTCCTCAGTTAGATTCTGAACTTTAAGCTTAGATAAAGTACAAAACAAAATAAATTAGCTAATAAAATAGCTAATGAGGATTGAAGTTTTTATTTTTTATTTCACCTTTGAAAGGTGAACAGTATTTCAAACAATTAATAGAGGGTGTGACAAATACAGAAACTATATTTTTTAAAAGAAATTCAAACACAGTCAGTGGCAACATCCATAAGCTTATTTCCTCAATAATTTGATTTTGAGTTCCTATATATCTGTATGGGATTATATTAGGAAATCTGAGGGTGCAGTTTGGTTTCAGCACTTTATTTTTCCTTTTCCTAGCTTTTCAATGTCTTGGTTTATCTGCTCAGTTGATTCAAAAAACAGTTTTTATTTACAGCTCTGTTTCCAACTATGTCACTTACAGACTGTTCTTTTAACATCTATAGGTTGCTACTGTCCAAATTTTTAGGCAATCTCTTAACATTTACTGTGAGCATGCTCCTTTGTAGTATTTCAGTATGTTCAGCCAGTGTCTGTCTCGATTTTCTTAAAGAAGCTAACAAACTTTTTGAGCAACAGAATCATTGTAAGCAAATTGGCAGAACTTTATCTAAAAGAAGCTTGAGAGTTTAACATTGATATAATTACTCTTTTATAAAATAACCGAAAAAACAAAAAAGAAATTGACAAAATATTGAGAATTAATGGGCAGGAAGAGGCTCACAGCATTGACCTAGATGGTCTCTAAGGTCTCTTCTAACCCAAACTGTTCTATGAATTTATGAACTTGCCCTCCATGGAGGATTTGTCAGGTAGAACCAATCTAGTTTTGAACTTTCACATTTTTTAAAGCCTACCATGTACTGGTGCGTAGGAAAAACTATCCTCTCAGATAAAGCGGGATAATCCCCACACTGGAGAGCAAGGATTATAGAAACTGTTTTTAAGTAGTGCAGTTTTAGATCTCTTGTTGAGTGTTATCCGTAGCGTGACATTAGAGATCTCTTGAGAAGATTGTAAAATATTAATGATTTGCTAACTGAAAAACAAACCTTGTTCACCTTGTCCACAATGTGAGTCTATTTTGCGAGACAGGATAAGGTTTAAGTACCAATATTTGATATTTCAACTTTTTTATCATTACAAGACAAATGAGGCAATCTGAGGGAGAAAAAAAAGCCCCAAGTTACTGTAAGATGTAGATGTGACAAATCTTTTTAGGCTTGAATACTGCACATGCATGGATGTCTTGTACAACGCTTCTGAGGCTATTCCTTACCTAACAACACAAAAATGCCTAATACTTGAGAAGAATCTCTAGTATGAAGGCACAGGGAAAAGTGTCTTGGGAAATCTTGAAAAGAAGTTCCAGGCCATGAATGAAAAAATACTGGAGATAATGTTGAGCCTTTAAATTGAAATCTCTAACACCTTGACAGGTGCAGCAAGGTGGGTAAATCTTTACTTTGTGTAAATCTACATAAGTAAGTATGCAACTATGATGTGCTTCAAGTAGGTGTCACTAATCTATTGTTCTTCTACCCTGCCTTCCAAAACAGTAAATAAAACATCCTTTTCATGTCCACAGAATAGAAAAGAAATAAAAGGGTGAACACTGGTCTCAAGAAAGCCCTGCTCCTTATAGATTAAAGGCTAACAGGTTACAGTGTGAGGTCTGAACAAAGCTTCTTTTGCTGTCTGGGGCCTAAACCGTTCCTGTTAAGATTAGTTAGTATTTGATGAGCAACCTGATGAACGGTTTTCCCTCTGTGGGAGTACTGGAAGACTGTTTTTCACAAAATTTTTGTGAGTTCAATACTTTTTCCATCAGCTGTGTCTGAATTTGGCCAGCATGTTCAAAGGTCATCACAGGATCTTGGACACACATTTCCACAAAATTAATTTTCATAGGAATAAAAAATAGTAACTTCAGTGAGTAAAGAGCCCGCTGGACTAGCTATGACATTCCTGGGTGATGTAAACCTCTGAAAGAAAACCCCCAAAAACCCAAGTGGAAACACACTAGAATATCTATCTACACACCAGAATTATTCCAGATGAATTTACATTGGTACTGATAGCAGTTTTCTTAAACCAGTTATTAAACATGCTTATTTGGATTCCTAAGCTGAACTAATACTGCTGGTTACAAAAGACTGCAACTGACCAGAACTCATCCTACACAAAATTAAAATACTTTGTTAAATGACAATATGTTGGAAAATTCATACTGTATTCACAGTATGCAATTTTTGATCATGAATTTCCATCATGCTGGTAGTATATTTTTTATTCATCATATTCAACTTTCTTCCCCCCAAAAAATTATTCCAGTTTCCACAGAAAAGTTTACTATTAAGCAAATTTTAAAGTCAGGTTAAAATGAAAGTCCTCTGGATCTAAGCTTAAAAGTGGTGAATGAAATAACTGCAGATTTTTTAAAAAATTATGTTTATCTCATCTAGAATGTGATGTCAAAGGATGAACATACACAGTGCTTAGAAAAGTTGACGTAGATTTGGCAGTCGTTGCTGTCAAAAGGAAAACTGAAGCCCTGGGAATTATGCCAGCCATGAAGTAAGTGTAAGAGGAGACTGAATTCTGAGTGCCTGTCGGCATTGAGATGAAAGAGTTCACATTAACAAACCATGGCTATATCTCTGTAGGACAGCTTTTCCACAATACAAGCATTAGCATCTAATCCAGCAGTGAGGGAGATGATGATTTAGTACTGTATTTCTTGCTGGTATTTTAGTTCCTTCCTTCCTCCTGCTTCCCTTTAAAGGGTATCTCTATTTGTTAAAGTCGGCTGTTACAAGTAAAGATCATATCTTTGGATTGTACCTGAGGAAATGTGGGTGTTTCTGAACCTTCAAGGGTTGTGGAATGAGAGAAAAGACACGGTTCATCACCTGCCTGACTGCAGAGTTGAATTTTGAGTGTTCGCTTTTAAGAAGAACCACATGCTGCAGAGGGGCAAATCTGGAACTGACTGAATGGACACAACCTGCCACAAGTCTCTCTCTGATGGCAGGTAGAAAACAGCCTCTTTTTCTTGCTACAGCTCTCAATGTACAGTTAAGAACTCACTTCCTGCCCCGGTTTGACATGCCTGTGGATCATCTCTGTAGCTTGATGGTTACTGCTATTCCTACCTACTTACTGCTTTGCTATGAGACAGTGGAGCAAAGGGACGCAAACTGCCCCTAATTAGTATCAGAAGAGTCTGGCCATGAAAATGTTTTAATTATTCTTCTTTAAATATAACTTTAAATAGTTATATAAAATACAAAAAAAAAAAACCAAAGTTTTGCAAGACTGAAACCTACCTGTTTGTTGCTATCAGTTTTGATGTCTGCCACTTTTAAGGAGCTGGTAGAGGTGCAATCTCATTGAGGGAAATCAGTCTATTGGAACATTTTGGTCTCAGCTGGTCATCTTATTTCCTTTAGGCTGCTCAATCACTATGTCAAAGCCAGGTCTGGATCTTCTTGCCAGAATAATTTTGTTGCTGGTCTAATTCAGATTTTCTGGCATCTTGAAATATGTAATTAAATTCTGTAGGTATGAAAACTGGATGTATTAAAAAAACCCAATATAGATAAACAAGAATAGACTAAAACAAATGTAACTTAACCAAAATTTATTTTCTGACCACTAGAAACTGCTTTTGGAATTAAACCTAAAATGGGAATGTATTTTCAGTTGGCATGATATAATTAGCAGGGCACTTCAGTATAAGTGGTGTCCTTATGATTTTTGCTGATTTCATCATAATACTTTAAATTTTACTATCTCCAAGAGTAAATAGAAAAGTAATCCTAAAAATAATTATGAAATGCCCCTTCTTTGCTCCATTCTCAGCCTTCAAAATGTTAAAGAGAGAAAAAAATATTAATAATATTAAGGAGGGTCTAGGAGACCATCTATCTAAGCATTTGCATTATTTTTGCAGAAACCTTTTTATAACAGGTTCTTTCTCTCTCTCTCTCTAAATATGTACCTATGTGTTTCTTACATTCAGGGATTAATCAGAATTAAATCTATAGAGAAATTAGTGCTCTGGAAACTGGGTAAGTGCAGATCAACTTTCAATTTCAAAGAAACTGAGACAGCAACTAATTGTGACAGTACATTAGCATGTGCTTGGGGCTTTACTAAGCCCTCTTGATGACCCTGTTAAAAGTACCATGTGATTTTCCCTGAATGCGTGATGAGCCTATCCTAATTATGTGAGAAATTACTGAACTACTCAAAAATTATTTAAAGTATTGTCCTGAAATTGGCTGCAGAGAGTACTGAGGGGCCCAATATTCTGACCCAATGTAAAAAACAAAAATAAAGCTTCTGAAATTGTTGCTTTAAGAGTAGAGAAATTCGGCAGAAAATAAACCCCCTTGTAGTTGCTTGACCTAATTCTGTTAGAAGGTATTTTTCTAGAGGTTCTTAAGCAATGAAGTAACAAGAGTTGCAAATTAAGATAACTTATTTCGTTACAAGGAGGTAGCATGCCCACTGGAAAACTGAAGGCTAAGAAAACCAAACATTTTTTTCAGGAAACATGGAAATAAAAGTAATCTCTAACTTAAAGTACTAAATAATCAGATGCTGGATAGAGTGTTGCTAAGACAACATACTGGGATCTAACCTTACAGAAAATCTGTTATTTCTTAAATTTTTTCCTAAAACTGAATTTTAAAAAATCATATTAAAACATCTGAGAAACTTAAATGTAATTTTTTTACATTATTATTTTGGTATTACATAGAAGAATCCCTTTTTTTAAAGGAGGCCTGAAATTCAAATGGAGACAGGAATTTTAATATCAAACTAAGAAATTCCAACGTCATTGAAGTGATCTTGACCCACTTTACCATTTTTAAGCTTTGAAGGAGATAGTAATGTTGTGTTTGAAAACTTTAATCCAGTCCTTCTGCAGTTTTTGTGTATATTTCCCCTTCTGCCTGGTCTTAATGTTATGAGATTTACATAACTTTTCACAGCAGCACTGGCTGATAACTGACTTTATTTTTTTCTCAATGATAAGAAATGAATTAGCAAAAACTCTGTGCTGCTTTGAAATAATATTCCATTATATTTTGCCTTGCTGCTAATTGTGTCTAATTGTATTGAAAAACAGAAGTGAAACACTTCTTTTTCAGTTCTCAGTTTTATGTAATTACTCTTATTTGAAGCGAAGAAATGTAAATTAATTAAACTATATTTTGATCTTCACACACTACAGGGAGTAGATAATACAGGCTTTCTGTGTGTATATATGTGCAAATGAGAAAAAGTGTGTAGATATGAGGAAAGATTACCTGTCCTTCCAATGACGTTTGCATTTGCTCTGAAATCTTGTCTATGTGGTACTCAGCTTCACTTTTCTAATGGCTTTATAGTTCAGATATTCAAGCAATGGTATGGAACATTTTACACATATGCACATATGCAATTTTTACTCTGCCTTTTTGGGTTTTGGGGTTTTTTTTAATTTTATTTTTTTTATTTAAATCCTGCAGCTTTAAGAGATTAATTTCTGGGTATATAATCACGCTGTAGTAGAAATAGTCTCACAAAGTAGATGCAAAGAAGTAATGATTTCCCAAGTGAAATCACAGAATCACTCAGGCCAGAAAAGACCTTTAAGATTATTCAAGTCCATAACTAATACCCTGAATCTGGAGAGCAACAGATTTCTTTAGAAAAAATTTGAAAAACTTTTCTTTAGGCTTGCATTTGAATCTAATTTTCTTCACTAGAAGACCGCATTGGAATCTAACGTATTTCTAAGGTGTATCTGAGTAGAAACTGTATCATGGAGCTGAAGACAATTTAATTAAAGATTTTGTTAGATTCTGACACCCTACTTATCTAGCCCTTTTCGGATTAACACTTATCTTTTTCATCTTGGGTAGAACAGAAGCCTTGACAAGATATTTTGTGGAAAGCGATAATAGCACTTACTTACATTTATTCATGTGCAGATAATCTGTTCCTCAACCCATAAGCTTTTCCATGTTAGACCTGACATTTATGGATGAAAAGTTCCCCTTTCTTATTGTCAGCTTTCTCTAGAACTGTTTTTCCTCTTAGGAATGCTTATATTCTGGTGACATCGCTTCTGCTATCTGCCATGCATTCGTTCATAGAAAAATTTTTTAAAGCAGAAAACAAGGAAAGACTTTTTTTTTTCCTAATTTGAATGAGCAGATTATACAAATAATCATACTAGGAATTTCAATAGTGTTTTAAATTATTTCATCTGATATGAGATCAGCAGATGTAATGTGGATCTTACTAAATTGCCTGTCACTTCAAAACCCAAGGTTTCAACGTCTATTTACACAGTTGTGGATCAATATTGACAGAAGTGAACCTCCTTAATGTACTCCAATGCTGTCTCTCTGGTGATGTGAGCAGATAGCCACCTTTGTGTTCGGCATTGCAAGGTTAAGGGTTATTATTCACAGGGAGGTGCAAGGGAATGTTTCCCAACACTGATGGAGACTGAAGTTCTGAAGCTGGCACATTACACTGGACAGATGCCGGAAACTGCAATGTTTAATGCCTTCTAAGAGGACACAGCATGGAATCTGTGATACTTCTTTAAGGTTTAGTTCAAAATTTCATAACATTTTGTTACCTTCAGCCAGGCTAACCAGTTTTCTTTATATTATCTCTCTGAACATAGTCCCAGATTGTTCCAGGAGATGCCAGGGAAGCTTTGTCTGTAAGCACTGGGTAAAAATACATGTATAGATTGCTAAGACTCTTTTTCAGGCACTTAGGGAAATGTCTGACACGGGCTGTTAAAACTACTATGTGAAAAAATATCTTGGTCTTTAAATGTGTATGTGTGAACTTGTTAAATGCAACATGGATCTGAAAAGTGAGGAATTCTGTACACTAATGGAGTTAGAAGATGAAATTATCCTATATCAGTGTAGTACTAAAGGAAGACCAATTATGGTGCATAGAGAATGAGGTAAGATTTTGTTAAAAAAATTCTGTGAAATGGCCTTCAAAAAGTATGAAATTAAACAAAAAACTCTCCCTCCACCAAAAAAAAAGAAGTCAAATCTATCCCAAGAAAACAGTGGTACTATGTAGAGCTAGTGTAGAGTGTCTTCTATGCCCTCAAAATATAATTTAGGTGAGAAAAAGACTGAAGGAAACAACCCATCCTACAAATCTACAACTAGTTCAAGGGAGAAAATTCTTTTTTACTTCACTTGGAATATTCTACTTGTAACATCTGCTTGGATAAAATCTGGGTTTCAGTATGGGGACATTTCAGTGTAAAAACTTTTTTTTTTTAAAGTTTAAATCATCTTCAGTGCTCTCAAGATGCTTTAAAAAAGGATGGAGGCAGATCTGTCTCTGAGTGCCAGCCTGGACTTCTGACACTACTGTCATGCCAAAGAAATTTAATGAAAAACAGTAAATGAACCTCTAAGACAAGAGCAGGGGAGAAAATATTCTGTTCTTGCTTTTCTGTATCTCTGTATGTTTTCTGTCACTATGAGAAATAGTACAAGAATCACCTCAGACTTTCGAATCCTGGTTCCTGAGATGGTTTATTGTCTGTTTCATAATGAACTGGTTCTGACCTGACATGTGGCCTTGCATTTATACTAAATGTCGTTTTTCCTTTGAACTTGACAAGAGTTCAGGACAACAGTACAGACACTGAGAATGCCACCTTGTTTGAGAACATTGATTACCTCTGCTTCCGCAGTTCGAGCGCCAATAAAGTGGAGGGGGCGGAGTCCTCCTAAGAATGAAAGTACTGGAAACATGAGGGACCTACAAGTAGATCTGAATGCTGTTGCTATGTATCAAATTGGATGATTTTTAGATTTTTAGATGCTTTCTCTCTCAAAACCCTCCTGGCATTATAAGTTCATAGAAATTTAACCATATAAAAGGAAATAGATCAGGTCTATGTGTGTACATATAATGCCAAATAATATACTTCTGGCAGTTCTTGTTCATGAAGCAACACTATGTTATGGTGCTACAAAGAACAATCCTGCTCACTGAAGGAGGCAACTGGTCTATACCACTGTCTGACATGCAGTGTCAGAACATAATTACTTTGCACCTTCTAAATTGTGTTGTAGAAGCAACATCTTTTCTTTGAGTGCTCTCTAAGGCAATCTTTGAATATTATCTGATTACCTTACAATAAACTAATAGATTTTGCTTCCTAATCTGCCAAAACAATTGGGAAGTATCATTAATTTCCAAACCAAACCAAAGGTTAAAGTGAGTTAATTGCCTGTGACTGTGTCACAAGATCTCTCTGGAAATCAGTGGATAATTTGCTGAACTGCTGAATCTCAGTCCAGTGCCTCAGTAATTTCCTTTTCCAGGAGAAATTTAAATCTCAGAAAATCTGAGAAATTCTTGTAGATTCTTCAGTCTAGGGAATTTTCAATGTTATGGAAAAGTCACTTTTCTTTTTTGTGGGATATGAAAAAAAGGACAGACTTGCACTTTATAAAAATATTCAGAAAATTCTCACAAAAACAACTTTAAATCCTAATGCAACTGGATTTGGAGATGCCATAAAAATCCATAGTTTATCTACAAATTACCAGGTGCTTGAGCTGAGATAGCAACATCTGAGAAAACTGGCCTAAATATATTTGCACATTGTGTCCAATCTCCCACAGTCAACAGTGCTATGAGCTAGATCTGCCTCTGTGTTCTTCTAATGACCTCCCCAAAGAAAATGAACAGGCATAGAAATGCAGACAGTCTTTATTAGATCATAAATTAAATTCATTAGCTTTTGTTATAGAGATGGCATAAAGAAAATTCAAAGGGAGTAAATGAGAAGAGAAATCAAAAGAGGTTATAAATAACTTCCCCACTGCCCATTCTGTCCTTGCAGGGCAAATACTTGATTTCTGTCAAGGTTTTAAACAACTCAGCGGCTTTCTTTTTTTCCAAGTGCTGCTCTTTTCTCTTTGGTTGTGGACAACTTCCTCCAATGAGGTCCGGCTGTTTGCACTCTACTCCACAATCCACAGGCTCTGCACCAGCTGCAGGCTCACGGGACTTTACAAATGTTCTTGTTTCACTTCTTCTGTTCTATTACCATCTGAAAAAGACTCATTTCTCTCCATCCTTTGGGGGGCTCCTAAAGTGGCCAACTCTGTGATGAATGGCCAATGTTAGCTCTGTGCAAGAGGAATGAAAACCATTGCTACCACTCTCTTCTTCACAGTGGTAGCAAAACTGAACAGATGTTTGAATTACACTTTTCAGAGTAATTTCTTACTGTGTTCATAACATACTGGTCCCTCCTGGTGCAAAACACGGACTCATGAGGGCTGTTAATCAAACCTAACTAACACATTAAGACTGTGAAAAAAAATGTGCTTTCCTTGAATTGCATCCAGGATGATTGTGGTCTGAAGCGCTTTCTTTGACAGGGACCATACCAAGGTAAGGGGCTCAATCAAAAGGGACTCATTACCCTGAAATGGATTTTAGGAGCCAGAGATGAGACTAGGGGTCTGAGGAATCGGGCCTGCTGTTGTAGAGAAGTGTCACAGAAAGGCTTAGAGTGGTGTGCGTGGAGGATGACAGGGGCTGTTTGAGCGCAAAGGAATAGGCAGGATGACCCAGCAGGGTGAGGGCTATCAGCTGGACAGTGTTGTGGCCTCTGGATAAGCAGGATTTCAGGACCATCAGCCTAGCTGCTGTTCAAAGGTCTTGGTTTATGTGGCCCTAGTACATAGAAAGGGGAAGATGAAAGAAGAAATGCCTGCTCTCCTTGACCTCTTAGGCTGAGGAACATGAATAAACACGCTGTGAAGAGGTACAGTGTATTTACTGGGCTCTCCGAAAGGAGGCCTTGGATGTGCAGTGGGGACAGTGCCAAAAAAACCAATGTGGACATGTGCTCTGTCCCCAGGGCTGACCACATGTTCCCCTGTGCTTGGTAGGTTTTGTGCCAGGAAATCCTGGGCACAGATGCCTGCTGGGCAGTGGTGCTTGAGGGGCCTGGAGTTCTGACACCACTCAGTGCTTGGTTGCTCCCCCCAGGCCTCCTCCCCTGAGCTGTGATGCTGTTGCTCATGACATGCCTGAAGGGGACCTGGTGCTGCTGAGGGGATCTGGTCTGGGACCTCTCACTGACCACATACCTCTGGTGGCAGGCGGAAAAGCAAGCGCTGTCCTCTTCTTCCTTGTCATCTGATGGTAGCACCGGCAGGGTAAGATGGAAAGGCAGCCTGCAGAGTGGGCATGCAGCTCCCATCATGGTCCACTGCTGGGCACAGCCAAAGCAGAAGTTACGGAAACACAAGGCCAAGCGGGCTGCTTTGGTGATATCTCCCAGGCAGATGGGGCACGGGTCATCTTCTGATGCCTCTGACTGTGCTGCCTGCTCCATCTGGCCCAGGCTGGCCATCATGGCAGAGCACACTCCTCCAGATCTTCCTCAGCAGCTGACACCATGTCTCGCGAAGACAGATGTGCCATATACTAAGTTACGTGATGCTGAAGGAGAAAGTAGGAAGAACCGAAGCAAGAGGTGAGACAGGGGAGTTCCAGGCCTCCAAAAGGCACCTTCCTTCTTGAGGGCTGACAAACAGCCACAGCAGCAGCAGTCCTGTGGGGCAGACAACACTCATCTGCTCCCCTCATCTGCCCCCTTGGCTCCCCCAGACATGCTGGAAAACAATCCCAGTCCCCCAGCCTCATTCCCCAGCTTCCACAACTTGGGCTAGCAGGACCCTCCCTGAAGGAGGAGGTGCTCTCTGAAGGCAGAGGAATTTGCTGTCTGCCTTCAGTAGGGTTTGTGGCCCTGGGACAGCTGCTGTGTGGGACCCACAGCAGGAAGGTGTGGCCTTAGCTCGACACACAGAGCTGCTGATCTCCCCAAAGCCAAGACTCAAGCCCAAGGACAGGGTCTTGCTCAGGTGTGCACACTGCAGGTGTGCCCAAAGCAGGGCTGAGCACAATGTGCCAGGACAGTGGCAGGGGCTACTAAAGAGCTGTGAGGTCATGGGCAGTCACAGGGGGTCAGGGCTGACATCCCACAGGTCTCTGGGGCTGCCTCTCCACTTCTGCCTTTTGTAGAGCAAAGTGGCCCGAAGGGGAATAAGTCTCTGCTGCCCATGACTTCGGCCATTGTCACTTGGCCCTTATCACCTTGCCTTGTGTGAGAGAGTTAAAACCTGAAAGGGTTATTGTAGACTCAGACACTCATCAGAGGAGAACAGGAATGTTACTATGCCAGTGAGGGATAGTGCACTTAGACAAGATGGTCTTGCAGAGGCAGGACAGCACTTTTCTGGGACCAAATTCCTTATCTTGGGTAACTATCTCAAAAAACAATTTTGAAACAGGATTGCCTTTGTGTCGTTGACCAGGGGAAGGGAATTGAAACCAAGAGACTCCCCAGCGCTCTTTTGAAATGTTCCAGAATAACATAATGTGCGTGTTTGAGGACTGTTCTATAAACAGCGCAGCTGAGAGGGGATGTGTGTGCACCCACCATCCATGCACCTATCACCCAGATGAACCATGTCAGAGATGATGCTGGAACCCTGGGTGGTGACCCAGGTCTTTATCTCTGTTTTCCCGTCTTTCCTTCTTCCCCTGCTTAAGTTTAAATCACTGCTGCCATGGGCTGTTCAGGCTAATTCACATAAAGTTCAAAGTTTGAATTGCTGCTGCTACAGGCTCTTCCAAAATCGCCATTGCCATGTGCTGTTCAGAAAAGTTTAAACCTCTGCTGCCACAGGCTGTTCAAAAACGTAAATAATTGCTGCCAGATGCTGTTCAACCTATCATAAGGTTTAAAAGTTGAAATCATTGCTGCCGTAAATAAAACTTTCTAAGTGATCCTTTGGCATGGTTCTGCCCTAATTTCACCCAAAGGTATCCTGAAGGTCGGTTATCTCAGAGAATGCTGCCCAGGACTGTCCTCTCCAGACCCAACATATTTAATTGGCATTATGGGCAGGATACCATTTTTTCTGCTAAAAACAATCGAAGGCACCAGGGTCCTTAGCATGACGCCTTCTCTAACACCCATATCCCAGGGAGCAAGAGTACTTCCAGGTTTTGCTAGGGCCTCCCCAGGAGGTTCACAGGGTTTGCACTCCTCTCCTGGAGAGATTATAGGCTTACAGTGCCTGGTCTTCTTCTCCTGTCATGACTCTGGCCCATAATAACTGGCATGATTCACAGGCAGTGGCTGGATTACCATCTTAGCTACTCAGTGCAGGCTGAGATGGGGAAATGGAAAAGCATCAGTCTCTGTGGTATTGGGGACTGCCTTAGTCGCCACCCAGCAGAACAGGCATGTGAGCAGGCAGAACAGGCAGAAAGTCGTCACCAGACATGGCTAAAGCTTTACAGGAGTTACTAGGAAATGAGACACACAGAGTTTCCCATTGGCTTGCTGCTGAACTGATATCTAGGGACTGCAGGCCACCTTGGTGGAATCATTGGACAAGGAAAAAATACTAAGGGAACAGTTGGAGAGTACTCATTTCTTCCTTGATGAGGAGGAGAGGGTGTCTAACATAGCATATCCATCCAATGACTTAGAAAATATAAAGAAATTACACTCCTTGGTGGAAGAGAGGGTTGTGATTGAGACAGCAGCTGTTGATAACAGCCAGAGAGGTGTTCAGCAAGCCACCACATGCACCATCCCTTATTCCCCTAGAGATGTAGCTAAAACACAGGAAAAATATTCCCAGGGCCTCCCAAGGATCTGAAACCAAATACGTGTGGATGATGCCCCCCCACCAGAGGAGATTACATCCTGCCGAGGCAGGGCTGGGCAGGATGATCAGACCCCGTGGAGACGGTCCACTCAAACACCCACGGCAGGCCGTATCCTGGGCAGTGTGCAGAGAGCGGGTGCCTGCAGCTGATGGTGACCGAGTGTGTATGCCGCCACAAGGCTCCTTCGGAGCAGGCTGCGGTCCCGCGGGGAGCGGCGCTGGTGTCGGCCGGCAGCCCCACGGGGTGCTGGTGCTCCTCGGCACTCCCCGAGGTGCTGTCCGGCAGCCCCTCGAGCCACCGTGGCCGCAGCCCGGGCAGGGCGGTCCGGCCGCAGCTGCCGCCGGCGGCGGAGCGCGGGCACGGGAGCGCACGGCGGGCAGAGAGAATTAAATTACCCAACTTCCAGTCCAAAGGTAGCAACGGCATCTTCGGAACCATCTGCTCCGTGATAATTAATTCGTGGAAGAAGCAGTCTCTGATTTTAAAGCACTCAGGATGCCTGTTGCTGATTCACTTCCACAAATCAGAATAAATTGCTATGAAAACCTATTGCCAGATGAGTGTTGATGCCATGAGGATTTTATGCCTTTTCTTTCATACACCTTTTGCATACTTTCTTATATAGCTTTTATGTATTCTTAGGGCTTTTAGCCCACATAATTATAATTCTTTAAGTTTGATAACTTCNTATAATTCTTTAAGTTTGATAACTTCGCTTAGACCTAGTATTCCATTAAGCCAAGAGACCAAACATTCTGGAAGCCCCAG
Source organism: Oriolus oriolus (assembly GCA_013400235.1). NCBI lineage: Eukaryota > Metazoa > Chordata > Aves > Passeriformes > Corvidae > Oriolus > Oriolus oriolus. The sequence continues at coordinate 31,213 of VXBT01006279.1, read as the reverse complement.
ACACCAAGGTCCTCTCCAGAATACGTTTTGTAAACAAAGATAGGCCCATCCAGGGGGAAGGTTCCTGGGATGAGGGGTTCACTCAGGTCTCTCATTGGGGAATCTTTGATAGATATGCTAATTTTTTCAAGGCTTATATTTGTATACACGATTTATCGTGTGTGTGTGTGCATTTGGGGGTGCATTTTGGTGTGCATTTCGGCACACCTGAGGATCCATAAATGAATACTGAGGTAAAACCCTTTTTCCCTCTTAACCATGTTTGGCACTTAATTTAAGACCAGGGAAAGGCAACACCGTTAGTTTCTTTAGTGGTGAAAAATATGTCACATAGTGTATGTACATTATTCCCCAGAGAAACTGAGGCTTTTTCATTTAAATCCATAAAATTCAATTGTATCAAGCATGCACATATTCGTGCATCTCCCAGGGGATACGTGTAAACTGAAACAAAAGTAGATAATAAATTCACGTGTAATATCTGGATGCAGTTCCCATACCATACTGTTTTAATGATTGAAAAACCAAGTATTGTGATGGACACTTCAAACACATCTTCTGAGTCAGTCTATAAATCCCAGCTAGGGGTCCCAGACCTGGGAATCTTGTGTTGCTAGGATTCATTACTGTCATCAGGAGCTCCTTCGGCTCTGTGCTGCCCTTCCAACTCATCTCTGTCTCCTGATTTCTGCCCTGGCTGTGGCCTTCACCTTCCCCTACCCCAGTATTCCCCATAATGCAAGTTTTAGATGCACACCTCCACAGACTTCTCTCTTCCTTACTATTTATCTTGCAGGTGAATGTGGAAGGAAGTCAGAAGGAAGTTAAGTAGGAGTACTGTAATGCTGAATACCATTAATGAATGCCATCCATCAGCTATCATCTCTATAAACCAGGTGTCAGAAACAGTTCTCTGTTCCTCGTTGCCCTGATTTTTCAGTGTCCAAAACCATCTCTGAAATCTGAGAATCAATCAGATGACACATTCAGCAGTCATTACACTGTTCACTATGTGTAAGAATTTCATTACTCCAGCACACAAATGGGACTCTGTGACAGACTCAGGTGTTAACTGATCTTTGCTGTCTAACAGTACATCAAGTAGTCACAGCCCTAACTAAAGCTGTGAGCAAAATATTAAAGATGGAGCAACTGTGGGCAAGGAGAGGGAGAGCATGTCTGGCTCTGAGAGATGTCTCTGAATAAAGTCAGAGGAGATCTATGTTTCCGCAAATATGGAATCACAGAATCACAAAACAGTTGAGAACAGAAGGGCTGACAGTTTATATCTCATGGTGATAGCTTGTAAGGAAGACAAATTTGGATAGTTTGTGGATTGATTTTTCTGAAACTGCTGCAAGTACTTATGTTTAGGGTAACAGTACCTGTGCAGCTGCGTGCAAGTTCTGGTGAGGACATGACTACCACAGCTGCTTCCTCTGAATTTGCCACTGAATACACCTTTGAAACTGGTTATTCAGGCTTCCCCTTGAACACAAATTTACAGGTGCCACTCCTAAAGCTGTTTTCTTCACAGCTCCAGCCTGTGCCGCAAAGCTGTTATGCTTCCATGGTAGTCTTGATTCCAGCGTACAGTCCAATTGCTGGCCTCTGAAGCTTTGCTGCACTGAATGGATAAAGGCAGGAAGTCATCTAGTCTAGCCTCCCTGCTCAAGCAGGATCCCATAGAGCATGTAATTCAGGATTGCATCCAGGCAGCTTTTGAATCGCTCCAGTGAGGGAGACTCCACTACTGCTCTGGGGAACCTGTTTGAGTGTGCTCACCCACACTGTAAAGAGGTTCTTTGTTGTGTTCAGGTGGGACTTCCTGTGTTCCAGCTTCTGCCTGTTGCCTCTAGTCCCATTGCTTGGTACCACTGAGCAGAGCCTGGCACCATTCTTTTGACATGATCTTTTCAGATACTTACAGGCATTGATGAGGTACCCTCTCAGCCGTTTCTCCTGGATGCTGAGCAGACCCAGTTCACTCGGCCTTTCCTTACAAGGGAATTACTCCAGTCTCTTATCAACCTGTGGGGAATCCACAGGGCCAGCACACCCTCAGCCTGACAGCTACTCACTTTTGTACAGCTCAAACAGTGAGAGACAACAGTAAGAGGCTGCTACAGACTATGGGCATATGTTTTACTGAGCTGATGGCTAAAGGTTAGCACAAAAGTTCAAGCAAGCTTCTTCTTTGGCCTTCTCAAACATTTGTTGTTATTATCTCCCTGTTTGGGGAATTTGTGATGCCATTCTCCTCTGCTTCTCGCTTGTTTGATGGGTTTATAATGTCATCTTGTTCTCACTTGTCCTCCCTGAGGCTTTGATTCTTGGTTCCTGCGGGCTATCCTGCAGAGATAGGGTGTATTGCGCATACAACAGTGGGGCTGGGGCGCCTCTCTTGGCTCTAATTCCGAGGTTTTTCTGGTTTAGGAGTGCTCACAACAGTGCCTTGGCTTAACAGAAGTTCGTCTCAGAGTCTTCCAAGACAGATTGTTTGGACAGCTTTTGGGAGCTTTCAAGGACGAAGACACCACAATCTTCCTGAGCAACCTGTTTCCATGCTCATTCATGTTCACATGGAAAAAAGATTTCATTCTGTTCAGGAGAAACCTCCTGTATTTCAGTTTGTGCCCACTACATCTTAGGACGCACCAGAGAAAAAAAGTCTGTCTCTGTTGTCTTGCACCCTCCCTTCAGTTCCGTGAAATTCTCCCAAAACTTCTCCAGGCTGAGCTGTCTGAGCTCTTTCAGCCTTTTCCTTATGGGAGATTTTCCATTCCCTTTACCATCTTAGTGGCCCTCCTGCAGACTCCTTCTCCAAAATGTACACTTCTCTCTTCTACTGAATATCTCAGAACTGGACATGGTGCTTCAGTGGTGCCTTCACCAATACTGAGGAGAGGGGAAATACCATCTCCTTCAGTCTGCTGGCAAAAGCCCTCCTAATGCATCCCAGAATACTGCTGGCCTTTTTTGAGGCAGGAGCACATTGCTGGCTTATGTTCAACTTGGTGTCCACCAGGATCTGGACATCCTTTTCTTCAGAGCTAGGATGGGTCAGCCAGAAAAATTCTCTTCAGGGCTATTTTAGGCTGACAGTGGTCACCGCCTCCAGATCTGGGAGAGACTTTGCAGGATGTGGGGCAAGAGTGTTTGAAGTTGCACAGATGTTATGGAGGGATGTTTTGAAAATGAGTGACACTTACCCATAAAAATGTCTTGGGGAAGGCCCAGAGGTGAGAGGAATGGGATGGGCCAATCCAGGTAGGAGAGAAAGGAGTGTCAGAAGAGAGAAGTCATCATAGGCTCATAGGAAATTTCAAGCTGGAAATGACAGCAGAAGCTCCCCAGCGCTACTGTCTGCTCAAAGCAGCATCATTGAGGGGGCCACACCATGTGGCTCAGGGATTTTTCAAGCTTGGTGTTGAAAATCTCCAAGGAGGCAGACTGCACAGCCTGTGGGCAGCCTGCACCACTCGGGGCTGTCCCCATGGGAAAAAATAGTTTTCCTTTGTCTCCAGCGTGAAACTGTCTTCTTTCAACATTTGCCCATTGTTTCTCATGTTGAGAGCTTGTCCTTGCCTTCTCAGCATGGAAGGTTATAGGTAGGAGATGGCTGCTCTGAAGTTCCACCAAAGTGGCCCCAGTCCTTAGGCTCTCCTTGCAGAGCAGGTGGTCTAGCTCCCCCGGCATCCTGGTGGGCCTCTGCTGGGCTCCCTTAATCCTGGCACTGCGTTTCCTGAACTGGAGACCCCAGATCAGAGGACACAGTATCTACCTGTGGTCTAAGTTGTGTGGAATTGAGGGGGATCATCATTTCCCTCCTGGAGGCTGTGCTCCTGCTCCTACAGTGTTGGGTACTGCTGGCCCTTTCTGCTGGCAGTTCAGTTCACAGTGGCTCCTCTGCCACTCACTGTCTCCAGTCCTGGCAATATTTGCAGAACTGTTATCCAGACTGACAGTGGTCAGTGCCTTACACAGAATAAGTTTGTATTGCTGAAGTGTTTGAGGAGTTATTTCAAGACCTGACAATCTTCTCAACAACGTCATTTAATAAAGCTTTGACCAGAATAACCTTCAGATCTTAACATTTTAATGTGTATCTGTGCTGTGATAGCATGTTCGCATTATAGTGATCAGGTAACTGAGGGATCGATCATTCACACCCATCTAGTCCAACCCTTGCTTACAGCAAGATGTACTTCCTCATCTTACTATGTATCTTACTAAGGGCCTTGTTCTGACACGCTTCAGCTATCTCCAATGATGAATGGTCTTTAGTCTTTTTTTTTTTTTTTTTTTTT
>VXBT01006279.1:3250-26886 GCA_013400235.1 Oriolus oriolus | reverse complement strand
TCCTTTTTTTTTTTTTTTTTTTTTCCCCTAGGTTTCATTTATCCCTGTCTGTTCTGGGCTGCATCAAATGCAGCATGGCCAAAAGGTTAAGAGAGGTAATTCTGCCCCTCTCTTCTGCTCTCATGAGATGTCACCTGGATTAATGCATCCAGCTCTTGGCCCTCCAACACAAGAAGGATGTGGACCTTAAGACTGAGTCCCCAGGAGGCCACAGAAATCATCAGAGGGCTGGAACATCTCTCCTCTGAGGAAAGGCTGAGAAAGTTGGGGTTTTCACCCCAGAAAAGAGAAGGCTCCAGGGAGACCTCACTGCAGCCTTTCAGTACTTAAAGGGGGCTGATAAGAAAGATAAGGACACATTTTTTTAAGGGCCTGTTTAAATAGGACAAAGAATAATGGTTTTAAACTAAAACAGTCACCTCCTTTGACCTGCTAGCCACACTCCTTTTGATGCAGCCCAGGCTTTCTGGGCTGCAAGTGCACATTGCCAGCTCATGTTGAGTTTTTCAACTATCACTGCCAAATCTTTCTCTGCAGTGCTGCTCTCAATCACCTTCCTTCCAACCCATAGCTGTGTCTGGGATTGCTGTGAACTCTGTATCCTGTTTGTAAAATGACTATTGCAAACTTATTAGTTTGTTTGCTGAGATTTTTTAATTTGTCTTGCTTTGAGAAAGTAAGAAGCTTAAGTTAGAAAGACAGATAGTGAAGACTTACTGCCCCCAGGTGTCCATATGGGAATTTATTTGATTAGGAGGCAGCAAGGTCGCTTACCAAAATACCTTTCATTTTCTGCCCAAGAAATCAGATTCTATGCTTTTATCACAGGTGTCCAAAGATTTTCACTTTATTTTAGGATGTAAGGTATCACCACAAAGACTAGAAATAAGTAAGATCAGGTTTTGGGCACTGACCAAATACATTAGCTGATTTTTCTCAGGAAATACTTACTTTCTGTTTTAATTGGGAACAGGCAAACTTTTAATAAATAATTTGCATACAGCTACTGGTTTTGGACAAAGCGAATTAGATCTTACGTAGCTTACTTACAGTAACTAGGAGAACAAAACTGGGGGTTATTCTCAGAGGAGAGACAGGGTGAAACATAAAAACAGCAATGAAGGAAGCATGGTTTTCCATCACTTGAGGAACCATAACACAAAATAACCCCAAAAAAGCAACAAAAGAACAAACAGAAAAACCTCCAGAGAAACTCAGACAAGAAGGTATTCTCTAGAGGCTAGAGGGGTAATGTTCCTTAATCTACATATCTGTTGACTTAATTCTCTGAACATGACACTTCACACATTTCCTCTGAGACACACTGGTCACTAAGTGGAGAAGTACTACTGTGTGACAGAAGCAAGTAGGCTCCTGGTGGGATCCTGTGCTCTTTGGAAAGCTCATGAAAGTTAGATTTTAATGGCAGCTGCCCTTCAATACCTCAAGACTTTTTCCCTTTCATCTTCCCCTGTGTGTTCTCTTACAACTCAGTAAGCTAAAGTGCCTTTTCTCGCTTTCATGCAAACTTTCAAACACTGCTTGAATATTTATGCCTTCTGTTCAATTTTGTACCCACCAGGATTACCAGATACTTTCCTGCAAAATAATTTTCCAGCTCTTAGGTCCCTATCATATAGGAGTGCCTGGAGGTTTTCCCACTTGGCTGTAGGACTTTGCACTGCATTTTGTTGTATTAATTGATGTTGCTGTCAGCCCATTTCTCCAGCCTCTCAAGGTCCCTCTGGATGGCACCACAATCTTCTGTTGTTTCAGCTGCTTCTCCCAGTTTTGTATCATCAGCAAACTTGCTGAGGGTACCCTATGCTCCTTCATCCAGGTCATTGATGAAGATACTGATTGGCGTCAGACCCAGTGTGGACTCCTGAGGTACACTTCTAGTTACTGGCCTCCAACTAAACTTCTTGCCACTGGTCACAATTGTCTGGGCCTATCCATTCAACCTACCCTGCTTTCTGCTTATCTAGCCCATACGTCAACTCCTCTGTGAGGATTTTATGGGAGACAGTGTTAGAAACACTGATGAAGTCTAGGTAGTCAAATGGGGAATACCCGCTGGTCTCCCCATTTCTGCCAAGTCAGACATTTCATCACAGGTTATCAGGCTGGGCAAGCAAGACTCCTTTGTGAATCCATGTTGATGAGTTGTCCTAGTTTCAGATAGACAACAACAATTAATTCAGATACAATTAATTTTCTTGCAGTTGCCATGAGGGGCGTGGAGCCTGGAGCAGTAAGGGATGTCTGGGTTGTCATTCAGTACAATACAGGGCATGACTTTGGGTGGAAGAAAAAATGAATGCGACACAGAACCAATGACATTTTGCTCCTTTTTTCCAGGCGAGCAAAGCAGTGAACATAGTGGTGGGTTGGTGTGGTTTGGGTGATCCAGCCTGGAGGTTTGTCCATCCTTGTTTTTCATTGCCCTGGGTTTCAGGGAAAAAGACTTTGGCTGTGGCAACATCTGCCATTTTCTCCCTTGTCTCGGGAAGACACATGTCACTGGCCATGGTAACAATGGGTGGGTTGGACTTCTGGAGCCATTTTTTGCATGTAATCACTCTTTTACACTGTTGTTAGTAGTAGTGTTGCTGTTACTCTTTGTGTTCCTCATCTCATTGCTGTTCTACGAAATTGCTATCTCAGCCCGCAATCTCTGCCTTTTTGTCCCTTTCTCACCGGAGCGCGTGGTGAGAAGGGAAGAAGCAGCTTGGAGCTTAATTTCCAGCTGGTTTTAAACAGCAACACGTGTCCTGATCAGTTTCTTGTTCTTCATGTGCAAGGAGTGGTTATTCCATCACCTTCCAAAGTGCTCCCTGGAGTTGTTTCAGTAAATGTAATCCGAAGAGTGGTGTGTGTCTGGGTGCAGATACAAAACTTGCATACAATAGTTAATTTACCATAATTTAGATGTGGGGAAGTTGCGCTGAAAACAAGAACACCTAGTCTTCAGCAGGTAGCCACGAGCTGTCACACTGTGCTGTAAACAAAAATAAAACCTGAACAGTTTGTATCTAGCAACCTTGCTTTACTAGATGAATAGCAGTCCCAAAGAGGCTTGCTTCTAAAGGATTCCAGCACTGCACAAGACAGTGCAGAGAGACATGTGCTGGTTATGTACAGGAGCAGCCATTTGGAACGTAGCTTGTCAAAGACTGTGGGTGCTGGCCATCTGGATGATGGTGGGGAATTGCAGATTCCAGAGATGAACCATCTCTGGATGGCCTCTCAGGAGTCAGTGACCACCACTTCCATGGATGAAAAGCTTGCCAACTGGCCTTCACCCATGCCCACTCCCCAGAGGGCTCTCCACTTCGGTCGCTTTTACATCGTGTGGGTTCTGTGGCATAGAGAGAATTAAACTGTGGGAGATAATTGAGATCAGTGGCAGCTCTTTACATGATTCATTACAGACACTGAAATATGCTAACATGCTTGCAAAAAGATTTGTGATTTCTCACAAATTTCTCTTCACTCTTCTCTATATTGTACAGAAGAAACTGCATTGGACAAGTAAAGCAGTCAACCACTCCGTGTTTTTCCTTCACACTTCTGTCTGTATGGCATATAACTTCAGGGTATTGTACTTCTAAGCATGCATTGGGAATAAACATAATCACAATATTTAATAAATTAGATTGAGCCATTTGTCCTTGGTATCTCTCCATCAGGAAGCTTGGAAAACACCCAGTATGCAGTGCAGGCTTGAGGTTTTTGCCCTCTGTACAGAAACAGTGAGTTTTTATATTTGGCATGTGTCTGACATTTTCCTGAGTAAATCAGCATAGTTTTGCTGACTGGATTAGAGATCAACTGGTGATTTGTATGTGTCTCTGTTTGTGTGTGTACTCACACATGAAGTTCCCATAACTTGTACCTGCAAAAGCTAAAAATTATTCTCTGCTTTGGCAATTGGTTTGATATGCTAAGCAATCTTGAAGTCAAAATTACATAATCTGTTCATATTTTCATGAAGACAACCTTGTCCTCAGCAACATGGCCAAATAGATCAGTAAAACCTTATTCTGGTGATACGGAACAACGTAGATAGATTTAAATATATATAACTTTGTCCTTTGTTGTAAATAAATAGCTTAATCAGCTACAAAAAGGGAGTTACGGATGAAACAGATAAATGTACTTACAAAACAATTTGTGCACTTAAGAAATGCATTATCTTAACTTGATCATTTTATTGTTTAACACAATTATGTCTGCAAAAAATGCTTCTCTTACTGAGTTTGCCTCCACTACCAATTGCTTGTTACAGTATGTAACACCTTTAGCATAGTTTCAGAAGATTTTTTTCTTTTAATTCAAAAGAATTTAGACGTATCTGTATCCTTAGAAAATCTGATTGTGAGAAAAAGACTAATATAACCTGGAAACTATGAGAATTTGTGACCAAAGCTCTGTTATTATTTAAGGTGAGTATTTCAGAATACTCATGAGAATATGTGAGGCCTTTTTTTTTTTCAAAATGCCGTTCTTCCTTATTTCTCTTGAATTAAACTAACCTGGATTATTCGGAGTTGATCTTTGGTTTTTCTACAGCTTTGTTGTCACATGATCTGACACCTTTCCTCCTCTTTCTTACATCTTTTAGTCCCTGTGTGTTCATCTTCACACTTAATGACATTTGTGTTACTCTGTTTCTAAAGTTCACACAGTTTTTCTTTATTTCAGAAATATTTCTAGTTATGCTGTCTTTCCAGAGAAAACTGCCAGCCTTCACAGTCTGTTTCAATGTTGCTGTTTTTAGCAGAAGCTTCAGCCTGTTTGCATTTGACCATTAATCTGTTCAGTGTAAATCACAATCATTTTATTTGTGTATTAATGGGATTAGTAGAAAATTAATTATATTGTAAATATATTGTTTCCTATCAGACAGACCCTTTCAATGTAAATTGCATTGTGTGTTATAATTTCTGTTCTCTCAATAAATAAATAAATAAAGGCATTGCTCTCACCTAAATTATTTACCTATTGCTTACCACTGAGAAACTATGGGAGGAGAAATTTTTACTTGTTATGAGATAATTTTATTTGCCATTTAGCTAAATTGCTTTCTGACGTGGCCTTCTCTTTGCATTTTTTTCATGGTAAGATTATAAGTGTCTTTGCAAGGACATTTAACCATCCGTAATGTTCCTCTCAGATTTCTTACCTCATCTTCTTATACTTCCCAATAAAAGAGAACATAATAGGAGAGTCTTATTAAAATACTTAGTTCTGCAGAACTACCAGACATGTTTGTAGTACACTCTATCTGCTCCTCATAAACAAGACAAAAAATATGACTCAATTTCTATAAATCATCACCTTTTAAACAGGTCTTTTATTTGAAGTAGTTTGCTTCTGCTTTTGAGCTTGACTCACACAGTAAGTCTAAAAGGAAGATAGAAAAACTATAAATGTCTAGACAATTCACTGTCCTAGTTGCAGAACTGTAAGGAGAGATAAACTGAAGATTTACCTGGTTTTTGTTGTTTTTGAAAAGAGCATAAAAATATTGTCTGCACCTCAAAATGTACAAGTCTAACCTTCATACTGAAATGAATTCTAAAAAATTTGAAAAAAAAAATGAAAAGAAGGCTAAAGGGTTATGTTTCCAATCTTTATTTTATATCTTCTCTACTATCTTTCAATCTTAAGAACTATCTGGTCACCCAATAACTCAGTAGGGATATACAAAAAGAAAGGTCTGACATAAACCCTTCTAGGGAGGAAAGATCTTGCTCCCATTGAGATAAACTTGATAAGATGCAATGTCTTTGGTAGATAGAACATACTTTTCAACTTATTTGCTTTAATATTATTTCAGTTTTATTGATGTTTTTGCCTACCCTCCTCAAAAATGAGCAAGAAAATTGGGATGCAAAATTAGGCCCTGACCTTTGTTGCCCTTGATAAATTTATCAGAACTTTTGCTCCATGTCTGTCTTGGTTTAGCATACTTCAGTTAGAGAAAACAAGACAAAATCAGCAAAAGTTAATCACTATATACTAAACTCATATGAGTGGTTCAAAATTATTTGAATGTCCAAAGAGCCCATAACCCTAAAACACAGGTAATCAAGAGGTATTTCCTTCTCTAAAGAAGTTACTGAGAGAACCAGACGGACAAGTAACCACAAAAGACACAAGTATATCTTTTTGTCTTAGCAACTTCTTCATCCTTTGAAAAAGCAATAAATCCTGGCAAATACTAAGGAGAGTGAAGGAGAAAGGGAATGAAGACTGTGTAGCAATTCTCCAGGGTATACTCCCAATGTTCATAACTAAAGGTCTGTCTGTTTCAGATATAGCATCTTGATGTATTTTTCTTGGACAAATATTTGTTCAGCTCTTACAGATCCTGCATAAGCTTTTAACATCTGCAGTATCCTGCATCAAGAAGTTTGAAAGTTCAACTGCAATTGCCTAAAGTGACCCTGGAAGAGACTACAAATAGTTGTTCTGTATTTGCCTTCTTTGTGCCACTCATAATTCAACTTTCACATACAGGTCTCCAGCAAATCCTACTACCAGCCACTTCTGGATTGAAGTGTAAATACTTCTATTCAAAATACTTTCTTACTGGTAGAAATCCAGAATGGGTATACCAGGAACAGCTAAGTAGTCTCCAGCCTATGGAGAGCATATGGTGGGTGTGTGAAATCATGAGAAGGTGAATTGCGTGAGAATGAGTACAGTTTATTTTCCACTGTATGTGCTAGAAAGCTTTGGATGACGCTATTGCAGAAAGGCTGAAAACAAACCAGAGGCAGATGTCTTTTGCATAATGTTCGGTTAGAGCATGGAACTTCACGGCCATGAGCTGCTGTGGAGAGAGAAAATTTGCATGCATTCAAGAAGTTTATGATCAAAACAATAGGAAGAAAATCCTCTTCGACTTATTAGTACAGAGACATTGCATTCAGTCAGTAAGCTCAAGACCTGCATGATCTTGAAGGTTACAAATGCATTTGAATAAACTAGTGCATGCTCATTCTGTTCTAATTTTCCTCCTTAGGCATCCACTGCAGCCAGGTATTAGAGCGTGTATAATGCGTTAGATGGACCACCGATCTATGCAGCCCTTGGGATCTGCACTCTCGTGGGTTTGGTTTGTCATTTTAGTTTCTCTGTCTCTACTTTCTGTAAGCTATTGCAAAAATGAAGAAAGCATAAAAACTGAGACTTACATCACAGTCTTTTATCAGGGACATCTTGGATGGTGATTGTCTTCTAAAGGTTGCAGAATTTTTTGGACTGTTGACCCCTAAAGTGGGCATATTCTTCTAGCTGATGCAGGAGCTGTCAGCACAGTTAATTTGAGGTCTCTTAACTGAAAAATCCCTTGAGCAACATGTGCTCCTCTCTCTGCCAGGTCACTTGCCTGTGAAGTGTGGATGCTGACAGTAGTGTCTTTGAAACAAAACTGCCCTTTGGAATTACTGCAGCAAACGTTGCTTTTTTCTTATAATCAGAATTTTCCACAGTAGAATGTCTCATCTAGCAAATACAGCTTGCCATTAATATTATTTCTTCCAAGATTTTGAAGTTAATGGATACATTTTAACCTATCTGTAAGTCTAGCAAGAAAGAGAATATGTACAAATCCAAATACAGATGCTGGTTTCTCAATACAGAGAAAAATCCCTTTTCTTTCTACCCACCTAATTGTATTATTTCTTAGGTTTTGCTAGATATTTATGCAGGTATTAGGTTTTTTTCGGCTTTAGCTTTGTACAGAATTATTTGTCTAATATTTTCAGTTCCAGCTGTACTGTTCAGATAGAAAATTACATTCATAAAATGCTGTGAAGCCATCAAGTAGATTTTTACATTATTACATCTTCTCAAAACTGCAGTTTGTATGGTGATTCCTTCAGTCCAGGTATTAAATATAACTCAGGAGGATAACATTGGTAAGCATTGTTTTACTGTCCATTTTCAAATAGATATCTGATCCTGTAATTATAGGCACTCTAAGTGTTGTAGACCCAGGCCAGAGAGAAGAGAATGATAATGCCCACATAGGTACATGTGATCTGATGCCTGAAAGCTTGAAATGAAAGCTTTCATTATTTTAGAAATAATGAAAAACAAACATCATTATTTTAGAAATAAAGGTGCATTTGAAAGCCTATTTGCACAAATATTATTAAAATCTTTTACTCACCTGCTCTAGGCATTTATGCTAGAACAAGTTAAGAGATTGTTTTCCACACATGTCTGTCAAGCTATTCTGTTAGAGGTTATTTCCTCTGAGAAGTCTGTAATTTCAGAAGTCAAGGCCACAGATATGACTTCTCTCTTTTTTTTTTTTTCATTCTACTAACCTCACTAATGAGAAGAGGAAGTGGTGGGTGACTACCAAACAACTGAGGACTGATTTACCAGGTACTGTTAGAGGGATGCCAATCCCTCTGCATGAATTGCACCCTCACTACCTTGATTTTCATCAGCTGATTCGCTAATGCTGCCGTCTTCAAAATTTTTAGTCACACACTCCATCATTAAAAGTATTTTCAACACACCCCCTATACATTTTTATTGCTTAATAAGTTGAATGTATTTACTGTTGTACTATTATGCACACTATAAAGCATGCATAAAAACAGAGATTTAAAAGGGTGAGACTAAGATAAATTTTGAGGAGATTTTTTAAAATCTCTTTTATTAACAATATAAAAAATATTTTTCCCCCCAAATCTGAAAACCAGGACTTCCTGTGCATGCATCTCACTTTGGAGGCCAGTGCCCTTGTGAATCAGTCCACAGACACTTTAGAAAACTAACCTTGAAAAACAAATTGATTGATTATTGCTGTATGAACTGTCTGAACAAACTTTCTGAGAGCTCACAGGAGACCTGGTGCATCAGGAAGTGTCACATTACAAACAGGGATGTGTGACCATCCCATTTGCAGCAGCTAGGTCATCAGAGCCAGAGCATCAGCCCCTGCCTAACTGCAGGAACCCAGAGCCTCAGGCTTCCTTCCATGCTTTTCTCATTTTCAGACTAGCTGAGTTAACCCTTCTCAGGACAAAATTACCTGTATGGCACCCTGTGCTATGATTATTGCAGTCTTAGTCCTTGAACCCTGAAGGAAGCCTGAACTGCAGATTTTCAGGCACTTTGAAAACTGGGATTTACCCTGAGAATAATATAGGATAGCTTTATGTACTGATCTCCCTAAGAAAAAAAAGATGTGTCTTACAGACAAGCTTTAAAAGCATAAAATAAACATCTTCTATCAAGGCAAAGGTTAAGAACATCATTACTTGTTGTAGAACTAGAGTATATGCAGACTCATTCGACTTGTTTCTATCATCTTCATTTTCATCTTTCTGCACAAAGAAGCAGACAGCTCTATATATCATCATTCAAGCCAGAGCTCCTCTTTTCCTTCTCCCTGTACTTGTATGAGCCTTCTACTCAGCCCCAGGCCCAGCAGTCAGGGACAGAGACATCATAAAAAAATGCCAGGCCATGGCATCTCCTCACAGTAGCACATCGTGTCTCAGCATACCTCCACTACACAACAGCACTTCCAGGTGTCACAGCTTCTGCTGCCTTCGCAGAAGTGCCATCCACTTAGATCTGCAGGAGGGTTTAGCACCTGTTGCACTAGATGTTGCAATGCCTCCCTTTTGCCTCAAAGAAATTTACAGAAAAATTCATCGTGGTGAGTTAGGAACCACCTACACTTCCATAGGGCACATTAAGATTTCTGCTAGGAAATACTGAAGACAGTAATGCCTGGAACCTTGTTGCTACCATATTCAAAATACGTAACTGCAAGAGCTGTTAATGAGATGAACTCAGAAATCCATTTAAACTAAGTTAATCTGTTTAACTTGGACAGAAGAAAATAAGGAAAAAGGAACCTCTGCCTTTGGGAAATGACGCTATCCACAGTCTAATTCTTCTTCCTGACCTGTAATAAGACATATCTGTTCTTACTGCCCTATCTACACTGAAATTGTGGATACTGAAAAGCTGTTAGGCAGAGAAATTTTCCATCTCCTCGCACTGATTCTGTGCGAATTTTCCTTTGCTATACAAGCTATGTAAACAGTAAGATAGGTTGTTGTAAATAATTCTCACACTTGCTGTTTTTCCACTTATGTTTTGATACAGTAACATGATATTTTTAAATGGACATCTGGTGCTTCAGTCAGGTGTGGACACTGTCCAATTGTCTTTTGGAACTAGGATATATACATGATACTGCAAAATTAAGAAATAATTCATTCTCTCGCTGGACTCGATTGCTGCTGCATCTCTGAATTCCTCCTAAGCCTGCTACATGAAATAATACAATGTTTCCCACGGAGAGAAAACTCCATTTTTCACAGACTAGAAAAGATAATGGTGAAATGGAAGTACAAACAGCGAAAACACAGACAGACAATTTGATCTGGACACTTAAAAATATTTTATCTGAACTCTTTCTGATGAAATGGATCTGTCAGCTGATCTTGCTTCTTTGATTCTGCAGTCAGAAAATAATGTCCTTGTTCTGGTATTTCAGCTTCCTGTCACAGCTCATCCTTTTTGGAATGATTTGGATTGAGAAAGTTATCAATCCTGTGGTGTAATCAATATACACTACTCCTTGCAGCTGTCAGTGCTACCTGAAGTGAGTCTCATGCATATTAATGCTGAAATTTTATTAAAGCTTTTGTACAGATAATATGATACCTGGTGCGACATCAAGGAAGAGAATACGAGACATCATGACTTAAAAGTGGTGCAAATGAAAAAACAACGGTGAAAGTCCTCTATTCATTGTTCAATTTCTGTTTCTTGATGGAGAAAAAATAGTACCAAAAAACCCCCCAACCGTAAACCTCAAGCCTGTGAATAATTTCAGCTTCTCTTCAATAAATGATAACCAATTTGATATTTCCCACTTGAATCGCTGATGAATCACATAAAATATTAATTACTGCTCTTGCATATTTGGCTGGACAGCTGGGAGTCTGTTACAAACCTACTGCTTCAAGATTTGATACTGCTGTAAGATTCGGGTCATTTTGTAAAGCGGTCTCTGGGGATGAGGAGGAGTTTTTCTGAACTGCTGGTAAATTGGAGAAGACAGTAGAAATTAGTGTGATTTCACTGGTTGGGTCAGCAGAGAGAGGTGGCTTGCAGGCTGCACACTAATGTCTATGCTGCCTTCAGGTCTGTCAGCTAAAATTAATGACTCACTGCAAACTAGGAAGGACTGTTTTCTGTGAGCTGCTGGGGGATAAAACAGCTTTGCAAGGTCACATTCTGTGCACACTGTTCCTCATTAACCTCCGCCTGGCATAATCACCAGTGAAAAACAAAATCCTCATGTAGACATATGATAAAAGGCAGTAATATCTGATTATATTTGGGAGACCAACAGGAGGTAGGAGAGCTTATTCTATGAACAATGTATTTAGCTAGATAAGACCTGGCAGAGCAAACCTGGGTTTTAGTGGAACTAATGGAGACAAAATATGAATATATTTCACATGTAAGAACAGAGGATGGTCCTACAATACTCATTTTATAATATGATTTTTTTTAAATACATATTTTATATGCATTTCAACTTCCTTAATTTTCCACTGTTCATCAGTATTAGCTACAAAGAAATCTTTTCTGTATCTAAAGTGATAGATATCTAAATTATCTAAATCATTTAAAAAATCACTTTTTTTTTTCAAATTGTTCCACAGAGATTGCTATAAGAGAATTTGTAATAGGAGGGAAGAGAGGAAAAAACCCTGGCAGAGACTTTCAATTCTTTGCCAGAAAAGAGTATATTTTGACCTTTAGCCAAGATACTAATCCCAAACCAAATCAAAAGCTGTATTAAAAAAAAAAAATCACCACGTTGTGTCTTCATTTCTTCCAGAAACTGAGACTTGGTGTTAAAGATCTTCAGATAGGAAAGGAATTGTGTGTCCCTCAAGAGACTGAGAAGAAAGCACATAAAGCAAACTTCAAAAAAAAAAATTCATAAATATTTTAGAACTAGGGATGTTGCAGACTAAAAAAAGCCCAAATAAACCTAAAATAATCAAGATTTATTTCAAATAATAACACATGCTGAGTCAATGCAGTAGAAAATATATGCTGTTCACATGATGTAGATGGACATAATGGTATTTCCAAATACCACATTCTTAGCCAGTGAAGTAGAAAATGTGTATAGTTCACATTGGTCTAAGGATGTTGCCCAGTTGTCAGCGAGTTAAGCCAGGCACTGTACACACAGCAACAGCCCATTTGCCAGTGAACTCAGACAGCTGCGAAGCGGCCACATTTTGGCAGCCCCTTGGAACTGCTATCTTTCTCCGAAAGGAAGACACTCCTGAGAGCTCTTCAGGAACTTCTGGCTTTCTCAGGTTGCAGCCTCCCGGAAGGATGCTCTGGGCTCTAAACACATTTTGAGTACGCTGATGGGAATTTTTGATTTGACTTATTGTACCTTATAAAATAGATATCCTCATTCTCACTGGAAAAGTAATGAGAACCTGGTATTTGATATGCTGCTTAAGAGCTGTGCTTTCCTTTTGGTTTTTTTCCACACTTTTAAAGATATCCATAAAGCATTATTTAAGATAAATATTGAATTACAAGAGCTCCCTGATATATTTTTAATATAGGTATGAGTTAGAGAAAGAATTTGGCACTCTTTCAATCACTTTGGAAAGGATCAAACATACTCAATGAACTTTATTGTTCCTAAATTGAAATATAGGGAGCCATTTTGTTGACATGTATCATAATAAGTGAAAGCATACAAAGCAGTGATTTTTCTGCTTTTATTATATGTTACATATTTCTGCTTTTATAGAATTATTGTGCTTGCCTAATGCCTCATTACCTCCATTCTGGAAGGTCATGTCTTTTGTACTGGCACAGCACATTATGAACTAACATGGTTGACAACAGTGAATTATAATGTTGGAATAACACAGTAGTGTTATTCACAGTGATTCTAATAAGATCTGAAAGAAAGAGTGTGTGAAGGCTGTGCAGAAGGTGATTATCTAAAAACTGCTACTCCCCAGAACATTTGCAAGGATGTTTGCACAGATCTGCTACTCACAGAGTGTTTCCTTTGAATAAAATCTGTGGTGCTGGAAAACGATTGTGGAAACAACAGAGCATTGCCAGGGAAAGAGATCGACACCTTTTACAACTGATATAAATCGATGTTTCAAGTGTTGCATCCTTGTCATTTCTTGCTGAAAAAAGACAGTGAAGAAAAGGTGGTCCAGATTCATCCTGGTGCTGTCTTCCAGCATTTTACTGTGATGCCAGACTAGGGGGAGTCCTTTAGCTCAGGCTGCTTCACAGACAGACGGCAGCTTTATGGCCACCTTAACCAGGTGTTGCTACTGGACACATCTCTCTCTGTCTCTTCATGAAATCCAGGTGGAGTAAGATAGATAGATGGGTAAGCTGGGAGGCTGAGTGAAGTGCCCAATGTTAAGAAAGAAAACATCAGGTCCGAGAATTCACTGCTGCTGTTTTTCTTCCCCACCCTCCTACTCACTTCTCAGTAACATTGCTGTCTTTGGTCTCTCTTCCTTATCATCTGTTAGTTGTCAGAAGCAGCACTGTCTCTCGTAGTTTAAAATGAAACTAAATAATTCAGAAACTTAAGTAACTTAGTTCTTTGAACAGAAAGCATGTACATGTTGCCAAATGCTGGCAGAAAGAAAACGAATAAAATGGGTGCAGAAATTTAGGAATACTACCTAATTCTCAGACAGAAAACAGTGACATCCTTTAAAAGCATCAGAAATGAGAATGATGGGCGCACGTGCAGTGTGAGTGCCACTTTCTGTTTGTGTCAGGAGGCCCAGCTGTGTGCCTCGGGTTGGTGACTGCAGCCGTGGTGCTCAGAGCATCCCGGTGTTCAGGGCATTCCTGTGCTCAGGGTGTCCCAGTGCTCAGAGCATCCCAGTGCTCAGAGAATCCCTGTGCTCAGGACATCCTGGTGTTCAGGGCATCCCTGCGCTCAGGACATCCCTGTGCTCAGGACATCCCAGTGCTCAGGGTATCCCAGTGCTCAGGACACCCCTGTGCTCAGAACATCCCAGTGCTCAGGACATCCCAGTGCTCAGAGCATCCCAGTNCTCAGAGCACCCCTGTGCTCAGGGCATCCCAGTGCTCAGAGCACCCCTGTGCTCAGGACATCCCTGTGCTCAGGGCATCCCAGTGCTCAGAGCACCCCTGTGCTCAGGGCATCCCAGTGCTCAGAGCACCCCTGTGCTCAGGACATCCCTGTGCTCAGGGCATCCCAGTGCTCAGAGCACCCCTGTGCTCAGGGCATCCCAGTGCTCAGAGCACCCCTGTGCTCAGGGCATCCCAGTGCTCAGAGCACCCCTGTGCTCAGGACATCCCTGTGCTCAGGGCATCCCAGTGCTCAGAGCACCCCTGTGCTCAGGGCATCCCTGTGCGGCCGCTGCTCCCGGGTCGCGGGGCTCTGAGTACTGCGGGGCCCTGTGGACCGACAGCAGCTCGTCCCAGTCCTGCAAACAGTGGTGACAAAGTGACACCTTCCGGCCAAAGGGAGGATTTGCACAGCGCCCAAACACTCCTGTAGCTCGGAGGGTGCAGGCGTGGCGAGAAACCAATTATTGTCTCTCCTGCAGTCTGTTCGCTTTTGAAATATTGATAGCTAATTGCTTTCTACCAATGCCATTGAACCGCCTAATACTAGAATCATAATACTCTACTGCTGGTATTTGGCCACCAATGTTTTCAAATTGGGCTGAACTAAATAAATCAACGCCAACCACTTTTTAATCCCTTATGAATATTCATTTAAAACCTAATGAATATTCATTACCAAAGGAGCCGGAGACGGTAAAGATCTGTAGAGATGTGTGGTAATGGTATCATCATTACCTTGTCCTAATGCTGTGTGACAGGCACAGAAGTGCTCCGTGTGACACACATTGAACTTCTCAAGCAACATGGGGTTCCACAGATTGTGACACAGGTGCCAAACAGCAGCACCCAATTTCTTTCACAGTCTGAAAATGGATGGATAGGTAAGGCTGCTGAGTGTCTGAAGCATTAAAGATTTATCTAGTTAGTATAAGCTTAATATTATTCTTTCTATGTACTGAATTTGCTAGAAGTCTTTAGAAAGCCTATCCTTGATTGAAATGTTGCCTATCTGCACAGGCATTGATGAATAGAATTGGTGGTGAGAGCAGGGGTAATAAAGCAAGACAAGGTTTTGGTTGGTTGACTCAGCTGTGTCAGTTCTGTACCTTTACACCAAGTGAGAGCTTATGAACTGCTGTAATGGAAAAATACCATTCTTTAAACACGACCTGGAACTTAATAACTCAGAGAACTGGCTTTAACTTGACTTGAGGTAATAACAGAAAGGGAGAAAATGAAATAGACTAAAACCTTATTTTCTCCTGAGTTGCATGGTTGGGCAGGTCAGTGGTTAAAAACATCCCAAAAGAAAAAGTAAAGCAATCAATAAATGTTAGTAGTATATTGATAACCAAATAACAGACCATGATCATGTGTCTAGTTCAATATGTTGGTGCTTTGCCGCTGCTCTTAATTTTAGCTGGGTGTACCTTACAGATTTTTCCCCTGGGGGATCTCCAATTATTCATCAAACCTTTGTATGGAAATCTCTCCTCCACTTACAGGATTTTTTTCAAAAAATTATTGTGTTAATATTGTCTGCTTCCAGAAATCTCTTCTGCTATATTCCTTTCAGCAACAATCTCTATCTGCTGTCTTTCAGTAAAACCACTGCACCACGTCTCATCCTAGGCTGCATTTTTGCCTTTTAACCATGTTTCTGTGTTCCCTTCCATTCAGTGATGATAATGAGTAACTCTCTATAATTAAGTGATACTGGACGATTTCAGTAAGAAATTGAGTCACAACATGTGCTATCAGCTATTTCTTCATCATCATTAGTGCTACAGCACCGACAAGGAAGCAGTACTTTTACTTCAGTTATCAAGTTTTGATAAACAGGACGTAGGATTTCTTTCATTGGTGCTTTTTGTTTATAATTGCCCAGTAGTTTAAATAAATAATTTCCTGACAAATTCACAGCAAGTGTCATTTTATGTTTTCTGACTGGCTTCCCCCTGTTAAAATAACTTCCCACCTGCCTCACTTGCTCCCTGCATTTTGGGGCAGAGTTTATTACCATCTACCCTTTTGTAGTTTTCAGCACTGTGCTACAGGAATTTGCTTTTCAGAGGTTGGGAGTCACCTGTTACTCAGGTTCATGGTGAGCAGGGGCAAGGAATTTTTGTGACCATTTTACTGTTGCAGAAATAGTTCTTCCATTTCTCCATAAAAACAACATCAAGATTTTTTTTCCAGATAAATTAATTTAAGTGTACGCTACACTGGTCAGTGAAATCATTGGCCTGACAAATGAGTCAACAGTGTTACACCAACAGATCCAAGGCTGAAATCTGTTTTTTGATGTCCAAGTCCTAGTAAGCAATGACCAAACACGTTGCACTAGTGCCTTAGATGCCTGATCTAACTCTAAGCAGATAGGGTATAAATATATACCTACTTACAAGGTGGGTCTTCAAAGCACTGTGCAACATGAGGTAATTTGCTTTTATGAATCAATTTATTAAAGGAAATCATAATCTTGAATTCGTATTTGTAGAGTACAAAATTAAGAGAAGTTTATTTTGCTTTATTTCCTCCCACATACACAGATAATGATTTAGCTCTTTTTTGTGCAGATTGATTAACAGAGGGGTAATTATGAACTTTTACACTATATGATGGATCTAGGAACAATCGCCCAGCTGGACCTTAAAGCAGAAGATTAGATTTCATCTTCTGCTAAGATTTGTGGAACAGAGATGAAAAAGAAAATAATGGCCTTAAATCTGACTATATTGCTGCTTCATCTTGCATGAAAAGTCTTTAACTTCCAGAAACAACCCAAGTCTTGAAAATTACCAGTGGCAAATACGGATTACTTGAAAAACTGTAAAATCTCTAAAGAAGTATATTTGCCTTACCCATTGCCAACTATTGAATGACATATTCTTTAAAGAATGATATATTTTACATGCAGTGTTTTCAGCAGAAGAGGGAGGAATTGTATTGCTTAAATGATTGTTCTCATTACTTCAGCCTCTGGCTTCTTGACTCCTGCTAGAAATTTACTGTCAATTAGCTCACAGTGGGCAAGAGGCTTGGTAAGTTTATGACAGGTGTATAGGAAAAAAAGAGATTTTGTTGTTTGTTTCCAGTACAGTGTAGGAAAGGAGACTCAACCTTATAAAATGTTGGTGTACTGGGTCTGGCTGGGATGAGTAAATGTCTTTCACTGCCACCCATACAGTGCTTACTTTAAAACTGTGGCTAAAACAGTGTTGATAATACAGCAGTGTTTGGGCCACAGCTGAACAAAACTTGCACAGTGACAAGGGTTTCTGACTCTGACTACCCAGAGAGTAAACTGAGGGTGGGCAGGGCATTAGAAGACCACCTAGCCAGGACAAGTCTCTAACTGACCAAAGGAATATTCCACCCTATAGAACATCCTTCTCTACCATAAAGGCTCAGAGGAAGGATTTGACAGAGGACATGACATTTGCCTTCTCAAGCAGCTGTTACACATGCTGAGGCCCTGGTTCCCAGGAAGCATTTGGATACCTGCCCACTAGTAGCAGGTAGTGAATGCATTCCTGGTTTTGCTTTGCTTGCATGCACAGTCTTTGCTTCCCCTATTAAAGTGTCACTGTCTTGATGCCAGAGTGGTTTTGCCTGCCTTTCATTTCCTCCATGTCTCACAGGGAAGCAGAGGGCGAGAGCAGCTGTGTGGGTTTTGGGCTGCTGGCCAGAGTCAAACCACCCCCACAGCCAGCTACCCAACAACAGGAAAAGCACAGACTTTTGGGGCATGCACCCCTAATACAGCTCTTCTAACATAACAAATATAATTGAGGGAAAGAAAATCAATAGCCTTTTAATTGTCTCTTCTAAAATATTTATTATTTCTCCACATATGAAAAATTCCAAAATACAAAGTGATACGGGTGAAGAATCATACTTACACTAGCAAAAACATTGGTGCCTTATTAAGGTAAATACATGGTTTCTAGGGGGTATTTTTCACTGGGAAAAATTCAAAAATAGGCAAACTGTACCTTTGCTTTTCTTGATCTAAAGAGTCTTCTAGTCCTAAGTGGTAACAAACACAATCTTGAAAAAAAGAAATTTGTATTATGCAGTTTTTCTATAATTATTGCGGTGTTAACCATGAAGTAAGGGAACAACCAAAAATTCAGCATTTTTATGCTGCCCTTAGCGTATCACCAGAAAGGGTATGAGACAGAAAGGGCAGGCACACAGTTATGTGCTTCAGGGATATCTGCCACAATTTGACCTACCCTTGGATTAAACTGTCCTTGAGACAAAGGCTCTAATCAGTACTTTTCATCTGTGAATTTACATAATTACTTTTTAAGCTTGTCTAAGCTTTGATATTCATAATATGCTGCACCAGTTAGTTATCAGTTTAATGACATCTCATGGGAAAACTACAACCTAACAATGTTACAATAGCTAGCACATAAACTATTGTTTTTCTTCTATCAACGTCTGTTATCTGACACTTAATCTTGCTTAAAATGTTTTTCTTCTACAACTCTGAGAATTTATTTTCAGATTCATAGTTAACTATCAGTGGTCTATCAGCTCACTAAGCACCCTTCTCGCTTTTATTACTATGTTGAACATCATGGATCTTGGCATTGATCCCTGCACATTATTCATGTTCTTCTGTTTCTTGTTAAACCAACTGTTGTTCTCTAATAGGTCTGTTGCTTGCCTTTTCAGACACTGCTAGTACGGGGCCTTGTAAAAAAAATTTGGAAGCCCAATACACCATTTCACTCTTTCCATGAGTTAGTTTTCCTTCAAATAACTCCTATACTGACTCTTCCTCAGTGTACCACCTATACGCATGTCTGCTGATTTTACTTTTTACTGATTTATCGATGAATCTAAGCATGAAGACCTTTCACCTGAAAGATTTCTTTCCAGATGCTTTCCAAACTTTAATTAATAATGAAGAGGGCAGGCTCTCATGTGAAGGAGAGGTTTTTCCAGATGTCTTATCTTTCTCACATTTCTGTGCTTCTTTGGGAACAGGAAGACACTTTTCTAAAAGAACTGTTCTGAAGTGTGCTTGAGTTCACCACCAGTGTTAGCTTTTGCTCTTAATCTCCCTCGAAATCAATCAAACACCTTCCATTTCTTTGGCACATATCTTTGCCCATGCCTGTCCTCAATTTTTGAAATTCTGTCACTTCTGCCTCTTTGCTCACTTATGATGTTGTAAGGGCGACATTAATTTTCCTCTCTTTTCCTGCAGATTATGCTCCCTTGCTTGCCCTACCCAGCTGCAGAAACAATGGCCAGCCACATGCCTCATTAGTAGTGTGGTTTGTCCATGTGTGGTTTGTCCATGCTGCGGTGGAACAGCATCACGGAGTATTTTAGGTTACATATCTTTTTTTGGGAGAGGTCACTAGGAGGACAAGATCAAAGGCACATCATCCGGCTTTTGTAAAGGGTATCTCTGGCCTTGCAAAAGCCTACATAAAAACCCTCTAGATACACAGTTGTTTTGTTTGGTTTTCTGTCACTCAACGTACATATTATGACCATGATCCTAGAACAGGCCATTACGTTGTGCTAAGATAGCTTTTCCTCAGGTACTCTTGTAACTGTCACCTAATGCATATTTTTACTGTATATGTAAGACGTGGCACAAAAAATATTTGTCCTGTTATTAAAATTTGTTATCTGTTTTGTCCAGTAGTAGACTGTCAAGTCTTCTGCATTAAATTTTGCACAGGGGTGACTACTGCACAGCACTTAAGAGCAAGTTCTCCCTTCTCTATAAAGCCACAATTCTTCCCCTTATTCCACCATTTACCAGGACCTTTTCCTTCACGTGCAGTAAGATAACAGAGCCCTAAAGTAGCTCACAGGCAACTTGATGATACCTATGTTCCTGTTGAACAAAGCGAGCATGCCATCCTTAGGATCTGATGTGCTTCATTATTATTACAAGCTGAAATAAGCAGCTGATAACATTCTTTCCAAAATGTGAGTTAGGACAAAGCCTGCTCTTCCCTTCTTTGCACATTTTTCTTACTAGCAATGCCAGAAAGCCAGAAGCAATGTAGAACTTTTCCGAAGGTAGGGAACTCTAAAGGGTTACAGGAAACAATATTCAGAATATTTATTAGTCCATATGTCTGCACTGTCAAAAACTGAGGCATGGCAGAAATTAAAATCACCTGAACTGCTTTTAAGCATTGTATCTGATTTTCTCATGATGACGCCTCAGACCATAGATACGTGCAGATCCTTTTGTCTAACCTGATGTAACCAACTGATCAGGCAGCTCATTTTCCCACGTTAACTGATCTGACAGAAACGCTTTTATTTACTTCTCCAAAAGCAGGCCATGCTTTCACACCATGTTTTCTAGGTAGTGTCTATACATATATGGATGGAAAAAGCCCAGTAAGAACTTTTACATACACTCAATGTATGGTTTTAAACAACACTGTTCTACATGTTTTCCTTTATGATTTTTGGAAGTATTCATGCATTTAGAAGACCTGTGACCCTTAACAGCAAAGGATATAAATCCTCTTATTCCTCTCTTTTGGAAGAACTCCAAGCTTTGTCTCCCTCTGCTACTATTCTCTATTTTCTACATACTTCCTTTTAAATAGCAGACTTTAAAAAAAAAACAATAGAGAAGTACTTGGTATAATTAACACATGGATTCACTTTTACTCTATTGCAGCAACTTGTCCACCAAGTGGTCTTGGCTGCACATCTTACATCTGCTTAGGATGGGACCACTTATTGGTAGCAGTTAGTTTTAGTCTTTCTCATTTTTGTCCAGACTTGTTCTTCTGCACAACAAACTCCAAGTGGCAGAAATACAGGTAATGGTACTCTATCCTCTTCCAAAGGTCTGCCTGCTGGGTTACTGTCCTCTGCTAGGGGGAAACAAGCTCACAAAAATTCAGAATTGCCAAAAGAGGGACCAAATATACACTTGCTGCTGTGCAGTGTATTTGATTTATCTCATTTAATCTCTTCTGGCAAAGAAAGCAATCAGCCAGGATATGTTACTTAACAAAGCAGAAACAGTGTACGTACTAACAAAATGTCCTGTTATGCCTTTATGACCACAGAAACTGGCAACCTAACAAAATAACCTTAGGTGTTTCTTCAGCTGATAATTTCAAGGAAGAAAAACTGTGTACTTCCATTTCCGAAGCGAGTGCAGAGATTTGTCTTCATGGGAAGACAAACACCATGCAAATGTGGTTTGGTATCTTGTGCTTTATAAAAAAAATTAAGACTGATACAGGCTGATATTTACCCTGCTTAACCCAGATTCTAATCAGGCTACTATTTTCTACTGGAAGATAAGTGTTAGCACCCCCTCCCATTAACACTGAAACACTGGGTGCAAGTTCCTAACTTGCCCTGTCCAAATTACAAAGGATGAATCTACACCTAATGTGGTATGTGCATTTAAAAAGGAATTACTCAGATTTTACTTTATCTTTGGGAATTTTCATCTAGAAGGTTACAGGTCTAAGACAGTTGGGTAATCAAGCAAACAAGCAGTCTGGGTCTAAAGATCTGAGGGTATAGAGAAATAAAAAAAACTAAAAAAAGGAAGACTGAGTTCGATTTTGTTTCTCTATGACACCAGGCATAAGAACACAATCACTTTATGATTAAATTTATTGAAATTATTTCTAAGTATACATATCAATTCACACTACTCATAACTACTATCCTCATTATCTGATATACGTCAAACAAACAGAAGGTATTTCCATTTGCTTAAGCAATACAATGAAACAGTTGAGTGAGCATAGAAATATAAAATCAGAACATAAAATAAGGCAAGCATGAAAAAAGCATTAGGCTTAGTAGTCTTTCCCTAGAAAAACAGATTTTACTGTCAAGTTTCAGAGGAAAACTTTTAACAAACATATTCCAAAAGAGAAAAACAAAATTAACTGTGGTAAACTAATTTTTTCCTTCAAGGCACTGTTAACTTTTAATGTCAATCTGAAAATAATTCAGCAAGTCAGTGGACAGAAATATTACCATAAGTAATAAAAAAAAACCAAAATCACTTTGGTTAAATATAAAGCTGAATGCAAAACCAAAGAAGATGAAGCTTCTGTAAGGAAGTAATTTTGGATATGACAGAACAAACACTATACAACTACAAAAATGAACTCAATTGCCAACAGTAAGTTTTGACAAATCAAGACTTTCAGTTAGAAGTGGTGAAGTTTGGAACTTGGTTTATTTTTTCACAAAGAATTATGTATGCACATGCTAGCATAATGAAGCAACAAGACTACAAATCTGTTAGAACTAGCAGAGAAGTATTTTCTAAGCATGTAACTTCCAGCCCTCTTACAAGACATCTCATTTGCCTTTGTGCTTTCGTATGTCCAAGTGTTCAGCAATGGCAGACTGTTTTCAGCTGCTGTACAGAACTTCCTACACTCTGAGTGGTACAACTGAAAACACGTCTTCTCCTACAGATTTGCACTCAGTCCTCCCTGTACATGTCTAATTTGAAGTCATCTCAGCTTCTGCTGTCTGTCCTTCAGGACCCCTACAGAATACCAATATGCAGCTCCTTCCCACGTCCCTACACCATTCTCAACAGGTTGCTTCCTCACTATCTACACCTTCCTATTTTGGGGGAGCTTCCAGCTAGAACTGAATCATCATGCAGCTAATTGTGGTCAGACAATATGTGCTGGGTAGCTCAATACTTAGGGGACCATTCATCTCAAAAACCTCCCCTACACTTAAGGCACCAATCAGTTTCTTTTCAGTTTTCATTGCTCAGCAGTCATCATTCAAAGTTCTGAGGCACAATTTAAAAGCAGAATGTAAACCTCGCTTTCTCTGGCTGAAAGAGGGTTAGAGGCACTTGGATGCTAATTCTAGCAGCAACATCAGTACTGATGAGTCTTCCCCCTCTGCCCCACGATTATGTGTGTAGAAGGACCTACAGCTAATCAGTTTTGTTGAACGACTGCAGGGTAATGCATACTCCATACTAAAGAAATATTAATGCAGTTCTATTTGAAGCCCCAGTTTGGAAGCTCTTCTAGTATCTGTCCATCTTCAGTAGGAATTTGGTCTCATAGCTGCTTGTGTCTACTTTGGACCCACAAGCAGGAAGAATTTGCAGTGAAGCATTAGGAAACAGCCCTTCCAGATTCTTTTGCAGATTTCAACCTTTTCCTTTAAGAAACTGATATGGCTTTTGCTGGTCTAATATCCAGTAAAATATCCCCACTTGAAGAAAATATTTTTATCTTGGAAGCCAGGATTTGCCGAACAGTTGCAGTTGTTAAGACTCAGTCTACCCAGGTAAGTCAGTTATTGCAGATTAATGTTTTGTTATTAATTCTGGGGATCCTTACACTTAGCTCCAACTGCTGTTTGAAGGAAATTTCAGAATTGTTTTGGATCTTGTTTGGTATCTCCTGGCTTGAATGAAGTAAAAAAAAAAAAAAAAAACA
>VXBT01006278.1:20987-42463 GCA_013400235.1 Oriolus oriolus | reverse complement strand
CCAGGAAAAGGCATCACTTTGATTACAGCTTTATTCTATATCATCACTGTTGTGGAAAACTCAGTCAGAGAAATTGATTGGGTTTTTTGTTAACACACTTTTCTATATAAATCAGGCCAATGAGTAATTAAAAATTGTATTGCACTTATTTGACATGACCCATTTTTCGTAAAACCATGGTTTTGCTTTTTACTGATTACTTACCATGCCAGTCTTTCCTTGGTTTTTTTCCTGACACAAATTTCAGGCCCTTTGCCCACTAATTTAGCAAAGTGGCTCAGCCTCTTTCACAGGTCTCTCTCCAGAGTTCCAAGAGGTGTTAAAAATACTCAGTCACTGAAGGGACCTGAGCCAATTTTTGCATTGTTCTTGAATGAAGATGAAGAATCATAGAACAGAATCAGAGAATGGTTTGGGTTAGAAGAGACCTTAAAGACCATCCAGTTCCGAAGTCCTGCCATGGGCAGGGACACCTTCCCCTGTCCCAGGGGTGCTCCAAGCCCCGTCCAACCTGGCCTTGGACACTTCTAGGGATGGTGCAGCCACAGCTTCTGTGGGCACCCTGTGCCAGGGCCTCACCACCCTCACAGGGAGAAATTTCTTCTACATATCAAACCTAAATTTCCCCACTTCCAGTTTGAACCCACTATTTTTTGTCAGGTCCTGATGAAGGGTCCCTCTCTGGCTTCTTTGTAGGCCCCTTCTGTCGCTGGATGGCTGCTATAAGGTTTCCATGCATCCTTCTCTTCTCCAGGCTCTGTCCTCACCTGTCTCACATATTTATCTCACCTCCCTTCAGCTCCAGGTTCTCTTACACAGGCAAAAATGTAAATGCATGTAAAGAGATGATCACTTGTTGTACTTTGTAGTATTTTATTGGTTTTAACTGTTGTCACAGCAAAGGTCTATTTTATACTTAACAAAGAAGAACAACCATTGTAGGTGAAGCCTTTGGGCCAACACTTTGATAAAATAACAATCACTACTGAAAATCCGTGCACGGCACATAAGAAACCTGCCTAGAAATGTTCTCATTTCTTACAGTCATTTTTGGCAGATACTTATCTAGCAATTTCTCATTCCCTTCAACGTTCTCACAGCTTCTCAGGGCCTGTTTCTTATCTCATAAACAGTCACCCTTTTATTAACAATGGGGCGTACTGAAGCTTGGACTCTAATGAAATCAGGCCACAGGGAAGTGTAATAATCAAAATAATGCCACCGCCAACTGCAGTTTAGTGTAGGATAGGGAAATGTCACAAATCTGATTTTCAAGGCCATGTACATGCTGCTGCAAACAGAGTCCTAAATCCTACTTTCAAGTATCTCATTCCACAGTTCCCTGGTGCAAAAGACTGGAAATTTTGCAGTGGCTTCATTTTCAATTGCTCACATAATCAGTGCAGTTCTTCTGAACTGTTCCCTTTAATAAGAAATTGCATACATGACACACTTTCTCTTTTTTTCTCTAGAGCCCTGATTGGCCTATTCTCAGAAAACAGTCTCAGAGGAAATGTCAAAAATTATTAAGAAAGAATTGGAGCTTTTGGCACATGAAAAAATGTGGGAGAGGGTTGTAGATAAGGGAGCTTTTCTGTAGAAATGTAAGAGTTAAAGGTATTGATTTTTGTGCTATGAATGTTTCATTTCACCATTTTCAGCTCTTGGAGATGTGGCAGTTCACATTTCTCTGGCTGACTGGCAGCTTAGGACAGCCCCCTCAAAATGGAGACACGCTGTCAAGTCCGTCTTCTGTGTGACAAGGACAAGCACGAAACAACAGAAACAAAACGGGAATCTGATCATGCAGTGGGCAAATGGCACAAAATCTTTCCTCAACCTCTGGGTTTTAACAGTAATGAAATGTAACATGCCACGAGAAAAGCCGGGGGCAAGTTTGTCTTTGCTGGCATGTTTTGGGAAGAGTGCGTTATTTACGTACACTTCTTTTCTCCGTCAGTACGAGACATTTTCTGCTGCAGCTGCAGAGCTGGGCTTCTTCCTCCAACACATCCAGCGAGGTCACTGTGACCACTCTTTCCCCCTGCTAATAGAAGATTATCGTGGCTTGCTGCGAATATGGGTAAGAAAAGGCTCATGTAGGCTCAAGGCATCAGCAGGCGCTCTTCCTTTTCCACCCGAGCAACGTTCATAACAAAGTGTCTGTTCTTCACATGTGCCCGCCGTGGGCAGTGACCACGCCAGATCCTACAAGAAATAGTGTTATGGCTGTTAGAGAAATCGTCCAGAACTGGGACTTTCTGTTGCCCTGATTTTCACAGTTCTTCGATGTTTTTAATTCTGTAGACAGAGTTCTCACGCACTTTCTGTAAACATGAGCCATGTTATGCTAACGGCCTGAGATGTTTTCATTCTTTCTCCTGAGGCGGAGAAGTTTGATGGATCTCTCCTTTGACCTATGTGGTTGAGGGGTGGTAATTTCACCCTCCAATCCACTGTGGTTTCTAAGAGTGTATAAATAAACAAGTGTGGGTCCTTTCTGGGCCCCTTGGCATCCTGTCCTGACAGCCGGCCTGCGTGTGGTTCTTTTGTGTCCAAGTGCGACAGACTTTTTGGTAGTTGTCTGCTGAAGAAGTCCAGAAGACTGAGTAGAGCCTGATGAAACCATATCTTTACAGCTGGAAATGTATTTAGGGTTTCCTTGTTGCATTGGAGGAGATGCTCTCTCACTTGTTAGGAGAACTGGCCTTTTCTGTTCTTTATGCCTTTTTATTCTAATTCGCTTTTGCCCAGTGATTACCCAGGGAGTTGTTACCAATAAAGCACCAGCTCTCTAATGCAGAAAAAAATCAAGTAGTATTTAGTGTTAGTTATGATCCTTATTATGCAGAAGCTATTTCCCTCAAGAAATCAGTTGTTTTCTTTCCCTGTGGAAATTTTTAGGAGAGCACTTCTAAGATGGGACCTCACATAGCTGGATGTTGGTCTAAATGCTGGCTTTTGACCTCTTTTTTTTCTGAACAGTACCAGGTAAGAAAATTTTAGCTGTTTTTGAATACTCAGTCTAAAAGAAAATCCCTTGTTTTCAAATATGTGAAATGTTATCCATGTTTGCTTAGTCTCCAGCGCTGCAAACTGTCATAAAGAGTTCTACTCCAAATCATAAATATGAAATTATGCTGTTGAAGACTTAGCAGACTCTCCACATGAGGCTCTTTATTCTTTTCTGTAACAGTCTTGTTTAACCACCGCTGAACTTTTTATGCTCATTTTAAAGCAAACATAGAAGTCTCACTGAAAAACACATGGAGTAAGCCACTGATTCAGAGCAGCTTGAAGAATGAAGTTCTTTAAACTGTAAATAAGGCTACAGTTTCTCCATTAGTATAATGAGTACTTGTATTTTTGGACAAGGCACTTGAGACTGATAGCTCTTTCTGGAGAAGATGAGGCTTTCAAAGAATTCTGTAGCCAAATTGGTAACCAGTTGCACCCCTGGAAGTAGGAACTGCATAGGCAGGATGTAATTAATACCACTTCGTTTTGAATTCAAATATGAGGGCATTCACATTGCACAACTCTCAAACATTTTTGTCTAAGCAGAAAGTGTATAAGCATTTTTGTACCTGGTGTCCCAGTAAAAGTGATAATGGCATTGCTAGGAACAGGTCACAGGCTTTACATGAACTGTGCCGGACTCCAATCCCTGCCTGTTGGATGTGTCAGCAGCTTCCTACAACAACCTTGTGTGAGCTTGAACCGGGGTCTTCAGCTACAAACACAATTTAAACACAGATAGCAGTGAAAGCCTTGAAAACACGGGCATGTGTTGAAGCAGAGCCCCCAGCAACAAACGGATCGTTGCTGATCGGGCACTGGTGATTAGACACACCCTGAAAAACTGGGAGAGGACTGCTTGTGCTGTGAGGTGGTGGTGGGGGCAGCAAGTGCAGCAGCTTTTCAAGAGATTAAAAAGGAAAAAAATCCCACATAAATGCTAGCACAAACCAAGAAACAAGCCCCAGGCCAAGGCACATTTAGTAGCCTGGGGAGGGAAGTAACACCCCCAGCACACTGCAGTGAACAAGTGAATGGCTTAGAGCTGTCTAGAAAATGAAACACTTATAAAAGGAGAAAACATTGAATTTGTCGGTTGTGGAGAAGGGGGAAATTATTTCTCAAAACTGATCACCTTCACCTCATGGACTGAGATCATCAAGGACTGGGGCTCTTGGCCCTGCCTATATGACACACTTTCCATGGCATTAACCATTCACAGCTAAATTAGAATAAGGTTGTTAAAATAACTTTTGGGACTATGTGGCGATGGTTATTAACAGCAAGTACCGACAAACATTCATTGTGTGTATTGTTAATATCTAACAAGTCAAGTGGGGTTGATTTTTAGCATTTAAAGCTGCCTTTGTTTATCTGGCTTCTAAATGTTCCTATGACAGCAGTCTCCTTTACCCAAAGTAGTACAGTTGTAGTCAGTTGCAGCACGGTAAGGGATCTACTAAGGAATTTTATTCTCAGTAATGAAGAAATAAAATATCTAATATTTAAATATTATATCTAGTGTTTATATATTTCATGTTACATAGGAGGAATGTGAAGTGTGCGGGCAAGATTTCCAAAGTCTAGTGAGACTCATCTCACCTAATCTGAGAAGTCTGCATCATAGATATCTGCATCTGATCTAATCTTTACGCCTCCTTTCATATCCAGCGGAGGGAAATAAACCCTTCTGAAATTCTAGTCATTTGTCCTATCTCCGAGTGAGATGAGGTGACCCTTGAAAGGCCTATTTCTGTCTCTTTGTCAAGAGAGCCCAGACAATGAGCTCCAAGGTGACAGTCTGCACCACGAACATCTCCATTTTGACAGGGGAATCTCACCCTTTGGCTATTAGGGATGTCTGCTCCTGGAAGCTTGTCTAGCCAGAGGTTCCTCTTCTGTCTCTTCACAGGGGAAAGCTACTAAAATATTGATTTAGACCGAGCAAGAAAGCCCAGCAAAATCACTTTTTGTTATTTCTAATCTTCTTCAAGCTGTTCAGTGTTTGGGGTCAGGTAGATATTGATTAGTCATTCGTAAGTCCTGAGTGAATAAATTAAACAAGTTAGGGGGTTTTTTGCCCTGGTTAAATTGTTCCCAATCTCCCTTTTCCCTAAGCCTTGCCACACCCTGCTCTGCTGCCCAGATTGAATCCCATCAGAGTATTGTTTGAATGTGGTAGGAATGCAGGTTTCTAGGTTGATGAAAAGGTTGACAGGTTATTGCCAATATCAGATGAATCAAGTGGGGTTGATTTTTAGAGTTTAAAGCTTCCCTTGTTTCTTTGGTCTCCTAATTCTAGAACTAGAATTATTCTGGGGAGTGAGGGATGATGACAACGCAATTTATCTGGGGTAAAGGGAGAGGATGATTAATGAAATGAAATCCAGGCTCTTCTAGAGTTCACTCCCTCATAATATAGGACAAATAGTTACAGAAAGAGGCAGAGCTGGTGAGTTGGTTGAAGGGATTCAGGGAACAATGAAAAAGCCAGAGATGAGGCAGTGTGACTCCTGAGTCCGAGATTTCCTTTCCTCATGACTGAAAAGCAATTGCTGACCGAACAGGCTGGACCTCGGGAGATGCAGACATGAAAGGCTGCGGTGGAGAATACCTGGAACAGGTCTGATCCCTGGAACTGGTCCTTGTGCTACTCCTTCCCCAAGATCTTCCGGCTGCTGTGAGCCCAGTGCCACCCTAAACTCTCCTAAGCTGCTGGACCCAAGGCTTTGTGCCATGGAAGATGATTTGGGAAGCAGTGGGGAAAAGGACCACTACAACTGGCCAAAAAATACACACAAGACAAAAAATACACTAAAAGGAAAAATATTTGCCATGAGACTCAAGCCTGTTGAAAGAAGATAACACAGCTATGTAGGAGTGTACCTGTCATGGTGGTGGCTCCTGGGAGCTTTGCTCAGAGCACATGTGCTTGCGTTTGCACTAAAATAGCTCCCAGACAGAGGAAGAAATAAATTTAAAGTGACAGCTGCTCGAATTCAAGGTCTGGTAAAGACTCCAGGGATGTATTCTTCTACAGACTGCAGACAGATTAAAGGCATGGAACAAACACAAGTGGTTTACACCGGCTGCATGTTGCTGACTCAATGGAAAAAAAAAGTTATCTTCCTTTTGCATACACTGCAGCACCATCACCATCTCCCTAACCTGTTGGGCAAATATGGAACATGGTTCAAGGTGCCTCCACTGATGCCTTTTCCTGGTCTTAAAATTAAGAGAGCTGCACACAGTTAGGAGGGAAAAAGGGTTTTTACCTCGGTGTTTATTGAAGGATCCTTAGGTGTGATGAAATGCACATCAAAATGCACCCCGATGTCCCCACCGAAGAAAATGGCCACCCCCGATGTGATGAGTAAACAATTATAGGCCTTGCAAAAATCAGCACATTTATCAAAGATTGCCCAATGAGAGACTCGGGTGAGACCCCCCACCCAAGGGACCCTCCCCCTGGATGGGCCTGGCTTTGTTTACAGAATGTGTTCTGGAGAGGCCCTTGGTTTCTTTGGGCTTTTAGAATGTTTGGTCTCTAAACTTAACGAAATACTGGGTCTGAGGGGAGTTATTGAGCTTAAAGAATTATAACTATGTAAGCTAAAGGCACAAGGAATATATAAAGCTATATAAAAGGGGGTATAAAAGAAAAGCAAAAAATCATCATGGCATCACCACTGGCTTTAAACCTGAATTATGATAAGCATGACATGAAGGTACAGGTAGTGAAAGACAAAAAATGCTGTAGAACATTTTCTGTCCTCTTCTCTTTTCTTCTCTGTCACCAGGCTATTAGAGTGCCTTTGGATCCTCTGAGCAATTCCAGCTTCTGGAGCAGAATGTCCCAGTTTACTTTTCCAAGACTCCTGAGGTAGATCCGCTGTGGCCTGTGCGGATCTTGGTGTGTACCTCTGCTCTTATCAGGCAAATACACTGGAACCTGGCTCTGTTATTATGTGAGGGTAAAGAGAACACATCCCAACCTGTCCCACTCTTATTCCTGAGATGCTGCTGTTTTTCTCGGAATTAATAACTCTAAGTACTAGGTGAAAGTGGAAAACTTTTGGATTGGAACAAAGTGGTTGCTCCTTGGTGTAATAAAGATGCTGGCAGTTGGCTTCCTGGCTGGCCCAGGATTAGAAAGGAATCCTTTCCTACCTAGACCCAGAGGAAAGCACTCAATTTCAGAGGTTTTCTTGGTTTGGGGGTGATTTTTTATTTTGTTGTTTATGTTTCTTCGGTTGCTTGTTTTTTGCTGTTGTTCTGTTGCAGAAGTAAAGAAAAAGCATTTTTATTTACTTTGCTCCTACTGGGTATCAGGTCCTTGAAAGGACCTGAGGGGATCGACTTCTCTTCACGATCTTAAAACAACGGAGATAGATAAAATTCCGAGCTCCTCAGTCACTAACTGCTGCAGCAATTTAACTGGCTTATGATTGGGCCAGCCCATTGTTCTGGAATGCTTTATGCACCTTTGGCTCTGTTTGCTTCACTTTGTAATTCTTGGCATTTGGGTTTTGTTGGGTTTTCTGTTTGTTTTCCTGATAGCTCTGTTTTATGACAAGTCGCTGCCTTAAGTCTGCATTAACAAAGTTTTCTTGTATCTCTACGATTACCTTGTATCATCCATCAATTATTATCTGTAGTAATAATTGATGGATGTTATTTCTTGCCTTTATCTCCCAGCTTTTGTCTTTTGGTTGCTGGGTCATGTGTTCATTGGAAGCACAGGTCTCTCACCTTGCAGTGTGCATCACTGCTTGCCTGTTAAAATAATGCACAGAAGTGAGAACTGGGGTTTTGAAAGGAGTTGCTCAAGCAATTATCGATCCTTCAGAAGGAAAACATGCAATATATTCTGAAATTCTAACAACTCTGGTTCTTACTGGCAGGAAACAATACAAGTCCCAGAAATAGACAAGTGAAAGACTGTGATAATTTAAAAATGCAAAGTCATGATCACAGCTCAGTGTAAGCAGATTATTTACTCAAAGCACTTACTTTGGACCACTGGACAGTTTTATAAGTTTGTTAAATGTAAAATTCCAGCAAATTTCCTGTCCTTAAAAATACCTTATTCCTCTGCAAATCTAAAGCTCCTAAGCTCAGTGTAATAAAACCCACTAACCACATTATATATTGAGAGACTAACATTGTCATATCTAGGAAGGAGGTGACTTCAACGTGCAGGTCACCGAAAGAAAATAGGCTAATGGGTTTCTGCCATTTGAAAAGGTTGTTGTGTGCCAAAGCAGCTCAGGAACTAGGAATTCACTCAGTGTCACGTGGGGAGAAAGAGGATTTCCAAGGAAAAGACACAAACATCTAAGCTTTATAGATAAAAAACCAATATATTGAAGTTTTCGAATGTGAAAACATCCCACTTCAAAATGCATGTATGGTGTGCTCTGTGGGTGTCACTTAACAAAAGAATTTTGGAAATTAGTGATGTCCAGTGTCAAAAATCCTGTAGCAACCTGCTGACAGTCACAGGCTGCTCTAGCAGGATCTGTCCTGTAATAATTTACTTTCATCTTCTCTTCTGGTTCAAAATGAAACGCTGTCACCGAAGAGCGCTGCTAATGAACCTTGTCAGCATCTGTGTAAATAACAAATTACATTAAAGATGGTTGGAATACATCTTGATATAATTTAGTGAACACTTCAGCAAGCCTCTCACAGGAATTCCTGCTAAGTCTGCAATGAAAATGCTGATCAGTGTGAGGTCAGAGGCACAGCCTGGACCAGTGGGGTCACATGTAGAATATGTGTAGGTGCAGTGGTAAAATGACAGTGGAGATGCAAGAGATGACCAAATGGTTTTCTGCCTCTCTTGAAACTTCAAATCCGTGCAGGTCCTATCCCTGACACACCAGCCAAAATTGTTCTTAAGGGATGTTACTAACTCTCCAGTTAGCCTCTTCCAGAGCTTAACCATCCTTAGAGTGGCGAGTGTTTGTGGGGTGTAATGTAAATCCTCTTTGCTGCAAATTAAGCAGATTACTCCTTGCCCTCCTCCAGAGGACACGGAGAACAACTGATCACTGGTTTTTTTGTAATAACTTTTGATAAACTGGAAGACTCTTCTCACCTTTCCCCAGCCTCCTCGTTTATCACCTAAACAAATCTTCAGGATCGTGATTTTGGAAAAAAACCTTATCTTTCTTGCTCTCTGTTGGATGTTCTTTATGTTCTTGCTTCTTTAAATGTGGTACTCACAGCAGGAACCAAGCTCTCACTAGTAACAAGTAGAGCAGAATAATTACCTCCCTTGTCTTACACACAACACTTCTGATAATATACTCCAGAATGAGATTTTCTGCTTTTTTGAAAGTGTCATCTTATGGCCTGTGAACCACTACAACCCCAGATATTTTCTGCAGTACTGCTCACTCATTTAGTCCCTCATTTTGCTCTGTTTGCTCTGCCCTTCCTGACCCTGCCTTTTTGAATGTGTCATTACGAAATTTTGTCTTATTTCAAACTCTCCCTCCCAAATTGACAAGGTTCTTTTGAATTCCAGAAATCTTCCCTATTTTCATGTCCCAGTTTGGCATCAGCCAAGATTTTGTTTGCACGGCAGTAGCATACAAGGTGCTGGTAATATAATTTTGTAGAGTTGGATGCATGACAGATCCTTGTAGGAGTATGCATGAAATGTCATCCCAAATTGACAGAAACCATAGTTTAAACCCTGGGTTTGGTTATTTGGAGTTTTTTTTCAGAGCCAATTTTTTATCAGCATTGTAGCGATTTAATCGGCACCTTTTCTAGGATATAACCAGGCTGCTGCTTGAAATCTATCTGCAAATTCAAGTACATAAAATTTAAGTTTCAGTTTGAAGAGAGGAGGAGGAAGAAGTAAGAGCTGGAGGAAAAGGTCCTTAAAAGGACTTGATCATGATCAACAAAAGAGAAGAAAAGAAAATGTACTGGAGAAAAGGAAGATTAGGCCAAGCACAAGGATTCACAAAGGTTTTCTGGAAGAAGAGGAACGGAGGAATATTAGCAGACAGTTAACAGACATGCTGCAGGTTGAGGAGTGAGTGTGAAAAGAGACACAGTTCTCTTTAGTAAGGAGGGGACCAGATTTGAAGAACAAAATCAATTTGGAATGCAGACAGATCATGTCACCAAAAGACAAATTCTTGCAGAGTTGCTAAACATCATGAGCTAAGGAAGAAATGTGTTTGGGATGTAGACCCCAACTCTTGCTTATGGAAACAACTCCCTTTTGGGTGGAAGGGGAACAGGGAAAACAGGGCAGTAACCTCAATGGTATGGCAGGAGGGGGTTCTACAAGGAGCTTGAAAATGTGGATGACAGGTAAACAACCAGATGAAGGGAAAGAGCAGTAAGAGATAATAGATTCTTGTTTATCTTCTCCTAAAATAGATGTTGCTCACTTTAGCAAGCATGGGAATTGGGATGGATTACACACAGTGCAAGCTTAACTCACATAGGCTTTTTCAAAGCTGTCTTGCTAAAGCATAGAGATTTTAAGGAGTTTAACCCTTGAAGAAGCTGTACTGGATTTACCACTTTGTCAAGAGCCCAATCAGCACCGTTGCCAGCAGAGGTATTTAAAGTTGCATGTCTGTGTAAAGAACCAAAGCCTTGCTGGGTGACCACTTCTCACGATGCGAGCCCCTCCTTCATGTGCCATCTTTCCGTGTCAGAGCAGTCTGGGATTTCCCTACACATTTCCTGTCACTTGAGTTCTGGGTAATCCAGGGTGACAGCACAGTGGGGTAAGCCAAGCCCACTGGTGCCCGTGTAATTGGATGCTCCTGTGCACAAATAAGCACCTTTTGCTGCACGGTTCCCAGCGCCTCTCACATGTGAATCATTCTGTTCTGCTCGTGCTTCCTTCCCTCTGCATCGTTTCGTTGCTCAAGGGCATTTTGTTCTTACTTAAAGAAGTCTACATCCTCCTTCCTTTCGATGCTTCGCTGTAGCTCTGTTACGTTTAAGGGCTGAAAGAGTGGAATCTTAATTTCAGCTCACTGAAGCCTCCCTTTAGGTTGTCCTTGTCTGCTTTCTGGGGCACCAGTCAGCACAAACTCGGTCTCGGTGCATACGTAGGTAGCTGGAAGAAAGGTAGGTGCTCTTCAGACACATACACAGGGGCACACAAGGTTCTTTAAGTAGAGGGAAATAAGGAAGTGGTTATAGAATTGTTACAAGAGGCCAACTAAGACATCAAGACCTTTTGGACAACTGGGAAGTTTTCCCTGATATTATTCTGGGCACTGGCTGTGGTAGAGACCACTACAGGGGGTATCAAGTAAATGAGATTTGAGGAGAAAGAGGGGCTAAATGCAGTTTTTTTGCAGCCTTTTGACTCCATGGTGTATGTCACAATGCAGATGCCGTGAAGAGCAGTAATGGGGAGGACCCAGAAACAGCAAGGTTTTAAGGAGCTGTTTCCTTCTGAGTCGAGAACGAGTGGTACAGCTTTGGTGATGCCTTAGGTTTTAGCTTTTATATTTTACAAATTCTGTATTCTCTGCGTTCCCAGTGTGTGTCTTTGAGCTGCCTTGCAGCCTGGCAGCTGCTGCTCTCTCATGCTCACACAGACATAACAAAGCCTCTCCAGGCCTGCTCTGCAAGGACACCCAGCCCGTCCCAGGCCCAAAATGTGTAACCCAGCACCTTGAGAAGGGGGGCGAGCTGAGGGGCAGTTCCATCATTAGCTAAAGTTTAATTGGCCAATTTATGCTGATCTGCAAATGGACCAAACCTGTAACAGTGTGAAGAACTCGTGACTCGGGGTCCATCTCGGGTGCAGCCTTTGGCCTGCCCGGGGTGTGCCTTTGAAGGCCTTTTAAAATAAATATCACCTTTTTTCCCTTACCCTGTCTATTCTCTGTTTCCAGGTTGGCCTTTTTAAGGCATCATTGGCATGGGGCAGTGCTGACTCTTGGCATTCCTAACAGCAAGCCTGAGGTAGGTCCCTAGGGGAGACTTGGCCTGGCTTGACAAAACTGTTCCAGAGTCCATGGTCCAGGAAGTTGTGAGAACAACAAATGCAACAGTGAGATACCGTGGGGAGCAGATTTCTGTGTTTTTCACAGTGCTCACAGATGCTGATGCACCAGCTGAACTGAGAGGTACTTAAATATCCATATTCAAGATGAAGTTTTCCTTAGGGATTAGGCCTGCAGAAAAATAAGGATAATAATTTAAAAATCTAGTTGCCTTATACTCACAGCCTATGCACAACATATCCCCTCCCCAATCCCCAGGTCCTTTCAGAACTCAGGACTCGTGTTTTGTGAGCCATTAGCACTGTGACTGACTGGCTCCCCCCAGATGGGCTGGTTAATATGGCCTGTGGTAGCCACAGAGGAAAACAGGTACGGTTTGGTATCTTCAGCACCCATCAGTTGTGGGATTTGCTTTTTGACCTTCACTCAGTACTTCAAAATCCCCTCTTCAGGCCTGCCATGTGCATAAACACCAAAGAAGTAATCACCAGCTGCAGGCATTTGTGGTAGAGAAGTGCTCCACAGCACAGTGGCATGGAAGCATTCCTCCTCTGGCTCTCTCCCTCTGTTTGTAAATCACTCCAGAAACAGAATTTATACATCTCCTTCCCTGAGGAAGAACACTGACACAGGGTTGCAGAAGCTGCACTCACACTTCGTGCAGGTTATACCTCGAGTCCTGGGGGCGGTTTTGGGTGCCACAGTAGAGGAGAGATCTAAAGTTATTAGAGACCTATAAAACTATTAGGTGGAGTACAAAGATGGTGAAGGGCCTGAAGGGGAAGGCAGAGGAGCTGCACCTCAGGGTGCTTGGTGTGCTCAGCTGGAGAAGATGAGGTCAGACCTCACGTGGGTCTGCAACTTTCTCATGAGAGGCAGCTCCAATCTCTGCTCTCTGGGACCTGGGACAGGACCCAAGGCAGTGGCTGGAGCTGTGTCAGGGGAGGGTTAGATTGGATAGCAGGGAAAGGTTCTTGCCCCACAGAGTGATCAGACACTGCCCAGGCTCCCCAGGGAATGGTCCCAGCCCCAGAGGCTGCCAGAGCTCCAGGAGCGCTTGGACACCGCTCCCAGGCACAGGGTGGGATTGTTGGGGTGTCTGTGCAGGGCCAGCAGCTGGACTTCAATGATCTTCGTGTACCCCTTCCAACTCAGGGGATCCCATGGTGCAGGGATGTGATGCAGCTTTCACGCACATGTCCTGCAAAGGGTGTAACTCTGTGCCACACCAGAGCGTGGGTTATAAAATGTATTACAATGGATATGAAAACACAGGACTCAACTTTCCAGACATTACTTAACTTGGATGTGTTATTACATTTTATTGGTAAGAAGCTTATTATCTTCTTTTTTTGTCTGTGAAATAACCACAGCCTGGCAGTGATAAATGTGCTGCTTTCTTGCTGCCAAACTGAGAGTTCTGAGAGTCTGCAAGCTGAACTCGGAATGTTATTACAGAGAATCAATATGTGTGGCCCCAGCTCTGATCTTCAGGACAGATAACTGTCAAAGCCTGCATTTCATTTCCTTCCAAATATTAGGCTACTTTAGAGTGATCTTTGTAACAGATTACATTGCTGTAAACATTACTGGGTAAAATAAATGAGTCATTCTTTAACTTTACCATTCTTTGTTATTTTTGTGATATTATCTAGAGTGACTGCCTTCAACCCTAAACTTTTATCCAGAAATATTGTGGACTTGCACAAATAACTTCAGCGTTAGCTAAGTATAGTTTCAGGGCCAAAATCACCAAACTTTTCATTCTTAGCCAACTAGGGAGCTTAGGAGTATTCAACTTTTTTCAACAAGCAATGACTTGGAGTTCCTCTAAAATTACTTTCTGGGTAGTGCAACAGCCTCAGCTAATATAATCCACCGAGAGGTTGTAGAAGAAAATCAGCAGCCTTTTAGGTTATAATTAGGACCTTGCACTCAGCTGAATGTAGGGTGTGCTCCCACCTGTTGAGCCCTGACAGAGTAACCATTCGAAAAAATAAAGGGCAGCTGCTGACTAATTTCCTCTCTGGGCCATACAGCAGCACTAAGAGGGTTAAAAAGACTTTTTGCTGACT
Organism: Oriolus oriolus; assembly: GCA_013400235.1. Classification (NCBI taxonomy): domain Eukaryota; kingdom Metazoa; phylum Chordata; class Aves; order Passeriformes; family Corvidae; genus Oriolus; species Oriolus oriolus. The sequence continues at coordinate 28,368 of VXBT01006278.1, read as the reverse complement.
GAAAGAGGGCAGCTTTAGATTAAGGAGAAATTCTTTACTATACGGAGGGTGAGGCACTGCACACATTGCCTGGAGAGGCTGTGGACTCCTCATCCCTGGGTAGTGCTCAAGACCAGAATGAATGGGTCTCTGAGTAACCTGGTCTAGTGCAAGGTGTCCCATGGCCCCTTCCAAACCAAACCATTCTGAGGTGTCTGCTGAAAGAGCAGCAGAGCAGGACACAAGGAAGCCAGGAAGTTTCTGGAGTGCACTAATGGTAACTCCCTGATACTGACTGGGGAATCAAGGAGAGGAAGTTCTTTGCTGGACCTGATGCTTTTAGACAAGAAAAACTGGCCTGGAGTGTGAAGGTTGGGCCAGCCTTGGATTTAGGGATCATGCAGTGGAGGTAAGGATTCTAGGAGGAGGGAAGTGGGCAGAAAGCAGCCTCTGAAGCCCAGAGTAGGTTCCCAGGTTTCAGCAGAGTGGGTTTTGGCCTGTTCAGGAACTGCTGAAATAAGAACTATGTAGAAGGTGGTTCTGGAGAGGAGTTCAGGAGATTCCAAAGTTTTGCATTCTCCGAGCTCCAGAATGTACAGAAAATCAGATGAGAGTGGCAGAAAGCCTGCCTGGATGATCAAGGAGCTCCTGGCTCAACTCTAATATCAAAAATGATTATACAGAAGGTGAATGAAGGGACAAGTGACCCCACAGGAATACAGAGGAGCTGTTCAACATGCAGGCAATTATAGGATAAGAAAGCCAAAGCTCAGCTGGAGTTGAATGTCATGAAGGCTGGGAAAGGCAACAAGAGGAAGAGAAGTCAACTGAGGGCCCGCTGCTGAAGGAGGCAAGAGAGGTGGTGACAAAGAGCAAGGTGGTGAGAAGGAGGATCCACAGAACCAGGGCTCGCTGGATTCACCTCATTCCCTGGGAGGATGTGGACCAAATAACCCTTTGAAAACCTTTTGGAACCGTGTGAAGGACAAGAAAGTGATTGTGAGTAGCAGGCATGGTTTTATGAAGGGGAGACCAGGTTTGATCAACTTATTGTCTTTCTACAATCACTGGATGAGGGAAGAACGGTGGATTTGGTTGACCCTGACTCGAGTAAGACTTTCAGCGCTTAATCCTGTAATACTCCTACAGACAAATGGATGGATTATGGCCTAGATAAGTGGATACTGACGTGAACTGAGAGCCAGGTAAACTGCCAGACTTAAAGGATTGTGGTAGGAAGTTCTACTGGAGACCAGTTAGCATTGAAAGGAGATGCTCGGAGTGCTGGTAGAGCTTACCCCAGAGAAAAGAAGAATCAGGGGGGAATTAAAAATCAATCAAATAGCTGGGAGGGCAGTAAGGAGGGAGTGAAGCAAATGGACAGACTGTGCAACAGGACAATAGACAGGAATGGAAATACATGAAATTCAGATCTAAACATAAAGAAAAGGCTTTCATGCTCTAATGATCATTGACCACCGGTCACCCAGAGACTTTGCAGGGTCTCCACTCCTGCATATATTCAAAACTTGCTTGGCTCAGAGCCTGAGCAACCTTCTCTAACTCACCCAGGATTTGGGGGGTGGAGGGAGTGGGTGTGATGTGGTGATGATGATCTCCAGAGGGTCCATTCTAATCACGATAATTCTTTGGTTCTGTGAATTATAGAAAACCGGTTCTGGATAAAGGTGCTTGACAGTGATCTCCTAGGACAGAAAGGCAAGACTGGAATCAAAGAAAGAATTGGCCACATTTAGATAATACACAGTTTATGCATTTTTAGGTAGAGATGGGAATTAATGTTTTGCTGAAAGTGGTGTATTATGCCTCTGTGGTTAGTTTACCAAAAGATATTAGGAGTAGGCTGATACATGTAATTTGATGAAGCTGAATGAATTAAAATGTGGTCTACACTGTATCTTTTTAGTTCATGTATTAGATTTCAAAGTCAGCTCTTTCCTTTTGCAAGCTTTTCATGCTGTAGATACCCTAATCATTAACTTTCTAATTTAACAGCGTGCAATCCAGTGTCAAATTGGTTTTATGTCCACAGCTTCCCTCTGTGATGTGTTACCACTGTGAAAAATTCTGTCAGATTTGATAGGAATAATCTCCCATGTGTGAATCCCACTGAGTCAAACTCTCCTTAATTAAATCATAACAGTCCAGCTGGCCTGCTCCATCTCGGCTTAATGGTGTCCTCTGTTACCCTTTCTGCATTTTTTTCCGTCTTGTATTTTCCTTAGCACAAAAGACAGGTATTACACATGAATCTTTCTGAACACGTCCTTGCTTCCAGAAGTGTGCTGAATGCATATGCTAATATTGGCCCATTTTTTGGTACTTGCCTCAGGATGCTGCAGAGGAGGTTTTCTCGTTTTGCACAGTTGCTTAATCTTCAAATGCTCTGATTTTTTTCTTTTATTATCGTCTTTTTTCCTTTCTTTTTAAGTACCAGATCTGGCACGGTTCCAGTTCCCTTCAGCAAGTTTTGTTTTCTAAAATAATGACAGCTGTTCCTGGGAAAAGTGGCTTTCTTTAATGATTCCATTTTTTTGGTAATTCCCATGGGTGTTCTTGTTTCTCACGTGGCTGAGATGCTGTTGCCGGTTATGCTGGTACCGTGATTACTTCTCAGCAGTCACAGGCCACGTGCTCTTTGTCAAAACCTTGTGCAACCTGGTCAAAAACAAACTTGTTCCAAATGATTACAGGCTTGCTGGTGATAAAAGCACGGTGGTCAGGTAAACTTCCTTTGCATTAGGATGATCATTTGACAAGAGACACGTGTAATACAAGGAGCAACTATAAGGCAGAGAAAAAATTCATCATTTTTACTCACGCCTTTCCTTCTCTTTGTACAGCTGGATAAATTTAAACCTAGAATTTTAATATTAGGTATGCTTATTTGTTTCAGTAATTACAGCAATTCCTCTTACATTTTAGCCGCTTCCCTGTAAATTTTAAATTTTTCTACTATAAGATGTAGCTGGTGAAAAGGTACTAGAAGGCAAACCATCAAGTAGGTCAAGAAGACTGATTGTTTTCTTTTATGGTCTCTATTTCACTGCAGAATATTCACAAAAAACCTGCTATAATCAATTTTAGAATGTGCTTTTATATGGAGATTATGTTTGGACTTGCAGGGATCTATATGTAAATAAACCCCAGCAGCTCCTTAGCGTTCAGTTTACATCTCCCTCTAAGTCACTTTGTGCACATGCTTAGCTCTGTACCCCTGTGCCTCTGCTGCTTTTGCTTCAGTGTTGGCACACTTTTGATTTTTGTAGACTTATATCTCACTTTCTCATCTCTTTCTCCCTAAGCCGTACATTTTAAACTCTCTTGCCTCACATTTAATTTCCTTCGAGACTTTTTTTCATCGGTTGATAACGTTTCTTTGGTCTGGCTGAGTTTATGAGCACGTTGCGTTTGAGCTCTCCTGCGTGACGTGGCCATCCGGATATTACAGAAACAGAGAGAATACAAATCAGCTGGAACTACACACGGACCTAGGAACTGGAGTTAATTAAACGTGTAACAAAAGCTTCAGGACTGCTGTTTAGAAAATAGGAAGCTTTCTGGAAAATCATTGTGCCAAACAGAGTACAGAGATGCAGGGGTGTATTTGAACTCCTTGTATTTTTAATTTAGAGTAGATGGCTTAAAGAAATACAGCAACAAAGCAGCAAGCAGTTATGTAAAAAAATTGCCAAAGTACACAACTGACTTGCAGAGTACATTGCCTTTTACCTTCGATTACACCAGCTAAAACCATAGTGACAGTCCAGATGAGATGCTGCTTTTCAGGATATTTCAGAGATAAGAAGATAATATTATTATATTCTGTTATGTAATATTATTATATTATTTCAGAGATAATAAAAAATGCTTCCCAAAATCAATACTTACAGAGCTGGCACAGTAAATAATTGCGTTGCCTTAACTAGAAATAACAATTACATGAAGTTTATATTACACCGAAAAATGGCTTAGCAATTTGCATTTCCTTTGGACTGGAAAAAACTGTAACTAATTGCAGGGGTAGTTATGTTATGGTAGAAGAATTTACCCCAAAATCCTATTCTGGAGTTAATGCCTTGTAGACCTAGGTAAGTACAAACACAAAACATGGCCATTTGGACAAAGAGCTGAAATTCCAAGTAGTGACTGACAACATCTGAAGTGTGTCTAGCTTTGGTGATATATTTCTACATTTTAGTGATATATTTCCCCCATTCTGAGTTACCACATTTCAGAGTGCCTTTTAGCTCCATAAATGTGACTTCAAAAGCTTTATGCAAGGAACTATTTCCCGAGGGATGCTGGTTTTGCCTCACGTTCTCCTTGTGAGCCACTCTGGGGATTTCTCAAACAGAGTTTCTGCCTGAGACATTCTCTTTTCCAGCTTCATATCCAAAGGCTTGTTACCTTCGCTGTCTGCTCTTTCACACCTTCTGGAACATTTCATCTGCAAATGTAATTAATTTATGTTATTAGATTCTATCAGGCCGTACTGGAACAGTGAAGGAGTCACTGTGTTTTACTCTTGCCTTTTCAGAAACAGAGGAACTTTTACAGTACAGGGTTTGGAAGGTGGGTTCTTCCAGGCTATAAACACAGGATTTAAGAAACCCTGGTTTCCTGTCTGAACACAGATCAAGTATGTTGCTAATATAAGCGAGAAGTATGTTTTCTCTTGCCAGGAAACACCATTTCTGGTTAAAGTCAGGCTGTTTGCACTCTCTGATGGACAGGAAGATAACATATAACACATCCCATCGATTTTTATCTTCTTAAAGGTCAGGATTTCAGAATACACAGTGGCAGAGAGGCGAGGAGCTGGGTACAGCTGAGGCCAACATCTGGCCCTGCAGATGCATCTTCATTAACACTTCAGTTCATATTTGCGATACCGAAACGGCAGAGCAGAGCTGGCTCTACGGATCTCAAAGGAGAAAATCAACAGCAGAACCAGTAGGTGGAGAATCAGCTATCTTTATATCTACTTCTCAGGAGACAATTGGAATTGAAAAGTGGTATTTCCAAACTGACAGAAGAAAAAGAAAGCCACACCAGCTTCTTCTGCTCAATGCACGTGTGTGCCGTCCCTGAGGGGCAGCACAGAGATCAGTCTGTCGTTCGAGAGAATCCTGTGGGAAATGGACTCGCAGGAAGCAGCATCTGATGCTCACATATGTCTTGAGCAGAAGGAAAGGGACTTCTGTGTGTTTCCAAAGGTATGAAATCTGAACTTTGCTTTAACTTTGCCGTTCCAGTAACTTGTGAGAAAATCTCGAGTTCTCTACTGCTACTAGGTGCACAAAGCAGAGTAAAAGCTGAATTTGATTCATTCCATTGGCTAAAAAATTATTTTCTGGAGAACCTGAGAATTAATTAATAGATTAGATGATTTTTGAAAGTTAACAGTTATGCGGAATTTGCGAATCAAAGGTGGAGAGGCTAAATACAGAAGCCATATTTGACCTGGAGCACGTTAGATCCAGTGTTTGTATTTCACAGATACACGATGTATTTTGTGATCATCTGATCTGCTCTGTGCATATTCACATGCACTTCTCCCTGCAGCAAGACCCCTGACTCATGATTCAATGTGAACCACCTTTAGAAAGACCCCACCTAATGGTTTAAAGGTATCAGATGAGAAGTAACACAGCCTATGCCTTGGCCACGCCCTTTTGGTGTAATGAATTGTGGTTTATTTCTGTTTTAATTTCTGTTTTCATTTCTTTAAACCGCTGGATAATAACAGGGGTGTGTTAGACGTCCTTGCTGGGTTAAAGAGCTCTTTAATACATTTCTGTTCATCAGACTCTGACCAAACCACCTGTAAGTTCCCAATGGTAGCTTGGAGACTGTCGTTCCTTAGGTCTTTGCCCTGTTCTCCAGACCAGTTATCGCTCTCACCGCTCCTCTGGGAACCAGTGACAGCTTTGAAGGGCGCACACGGAGGCTGAGTCACAGCAGCTACAAAGAAATGCTGCTTTCAGTGCTCTTCTGTTACCGTGCATTCTGTCATCCTTCCCAGCGGTGTTCAAGAGGTTGCCTACAGGAATTTCCAGCCTGTCCAGAGCCACTGGAGCTCTGTCCAGAGCCAAGTCTCTGCATATGATTCATTGTTCCTCTAGGAATAGGAATAATGTTGGGCTTTATTGCATTAAAAATGCCTTGGTGTGCCATGCCAAGCGTCTCACAGCTCCGTGATCTGCTCGTGGGCTTTCCTGTTTATCACATCTCAATGCTGATGTAATCGGAAAGCTCTCCAGGAACAAATATATGTTTACACTATCATTACGTCTCTGTATCATTGTAAAATAAGATTATATGTATAGAATAGAACAGTATTTATAGGACATTACAAGCCTCATTGCAATTATTTGATGCATCCACATTAATTGCAGTGAGACTATCAACTTGACAAATTCAGTTTGATTTAGTATGTGCCGTTCTGATTTTTCATGGTGCTCTTGGTTTTAGTTTTTTTCTCTGAATGTTAGACGCACAAAGCCAGAAGTCTAAAAAAGTCTGATTATATTATATCAGCAATACAGTCTCCATTATGATTCCTATTTGTATTCTTGTCAGAGAAAGATATCAAATCTCTTTGACATAATCTGCTTTCCATTAAGCTGCACTCTCCTCATTAGGCTTGTGATGAGTTTAAGCTGTTGCCACACAATGAGAGGAATATCTAAACCAATGTAATAAATAAGATACGATGCAGTAGGAATTGGGGGTTTGGCCTGTTTGCTTCTGCTTCCTGATGCCTGGAAGCACTTCTTTCCCCTTGCTTGTGACACTTGCTTATGACATTTGCCTTTGTGTCCAAGTCCAATAGCTGTGTTTTGGAAATCACACAGTGGCCTGGGTTTGAGGGGACCTTAGAGATCATCTCGTTCCAAGCTCCCTGCCATGGACAGAAACACCTTTCACCAGACCAGGTTGCTCAGAGTTCCATCCAACCTGGCCTTAAACACTTCCAGGGATGGGGCCTCCAGATAATAACTAAACAAACAGCTAAATAATACATAAATAAGCAGATAAATGAACCTGATCTGTTTAATTATTATTATTTATCTACTGGCTGACAGACTTTACCATACACAACAGTAAATGGAACATCCACAGAGGCCTGGAAGATGTAACAGATCTTCTGTCAGGATGGGTGAAATAGGAAAACCTTATAAATATGATTGCCTGGCAAAAGATGCTGAGAATATAGAAACTGTAAGTGAGATTGAAATGAAAGCCAGCTTTGAGATACCAGGCCTTAGTTACTGAACAACTGGAAAACAATGGCATGGCCACTGAAACTGATCCCCCTATGACTGAACAATGCCCTCGGCCTGCAGACAGGTCCAAGGGTCAGAGCAGACCCTGC
>VXBT01006278.1:0-20812 GCA_013400235.1 Oriolus oriolus | reverse complement strand
ACACTCACTCTTGTACTCTCTTACCTGCATGCACTCTCTCTCTCTCTCTCACACTCACTCTTGTACTCTCTTACCTGCATGCACTCTCTCTCTCTCTCTCTCTCTCACTTGCACCCACAGCCTCTCCTGCCCTGCCTCGAGCTGCAATAGCAGCTCCTTGCAGGGCCCCAGTACCCACACCCTTTAAAATAAACCTCATGTTCTGAGACCATTCTCCAGAGATCTCTCGTCATTAGCAGTCCCGACCATCCTGACCGGCAACAGGTCACAACACAACTTTCTACCATCCTCTGTTGTAGATCTGTGTCCTTCTGGCACTGAAGGCAAGGCCCGGCACTCTACAGGCTGTGTGTGTGTACACGAGGCCCATTGTGCTGGATTTCACCTCGAACAGCACCAGGGACCTCTCTCCAAGCCCCGGGTGTTACTCAGTGTGCTCCCTCTGTGTGTAAATTGTGCCCCAGCAGCGCCTTGAAGATCCAGCTCACCTTGGCACCCCTCAGCTGACGCGCTGACGTTGCCATTCCGTCGGCAACTGAATCTCACAGCTTCCACCAAGCTGTGCCTGCCCTGCTGGTGACCTGGCAGCACCCACTGATCTGGGACCTTCTGGGAAGCAGGGTGAGGACCACTCCAGCTGAGCCTCCTGGCCTGCTCCCTGCGCAGAACCTGCCTTAGGAATCTGAGTGTGCTGATGGAATTCCATAACGCCTGCAGCAGGAGATCCCCCAGCCCTGGTAGAAAGGCAGAAGCAGAGCTGTGGTGAATTTGTTGCTGGATCTCTGACTGGGGATTGTGGGGATCTGTGACAAGAGCCAGGAAATCTCTAAGGCACTGGTGGGACCAGAGCAGTAGAGGCAAGGTCAGGGTGATCTCAGAATTGATGCAGCCACCTCCTGAATAATTAAAAATTATAGATAAACGTTCCATGGAGCCAAAAGGGAAAGAACCCACAATATGGGGTGCTTTTCCTGTGAAATATGCAGTCTTTGCCAGCATGGCTTTATCACTTTCATACACATTTTTCCAAAGAACGATGATCATTTTGGGCCCAGCCACCAAAGTGTCATGTTTAAACTGACGTGCTTCTATAACATTTTTTTAAATAATTGATCACTGTCTTAACTTTTCTACTCATTCAGGTAACACAAGTAACAAGAAAGTTTATCTACTTTTTGTTTCTTTCTAAGTCATAAGGAGATAAGAGGCTCTAAGAATTTAGGAAATTTATACTACATTAGAAAAATCCCAGCCATTTCCAGTTTCTCTGAACAAGTATGTAAGAAAAATCTTATGCATATATATTTGTATATATTCTGTTATGATTAGAGGATATGTAATTAGAGTATATATGTACACATAGGGAAATTTGCAATGTTAATTTATAAAACTTCAGAATGGACTTAGGAATTTGTTCCCATGGGCCCAGGAACCAGCGCCTGCAGCCCTCTGAAATGTCCTCAGTGTCTCTCACCATTTCACTAGCTGGCAGGAGAATCCCTTTCCAAGCTTGATTTTACTATGTGTAACCTCACACATTTTTATTTCAGAGGCAAGTGCAAATGTCTGTCCAGTAGGAAGGATTTCTTCTCATCTCTCCCTCCCTCTAATTTGATGTGAAACTTCAAATGGTGCACAAAGACCTTTTTTTAGAAGAGTGCTTTGGCTTTTGAAAGAAATACATTTGACCATTCTTCTTGAGTCTTTAATTTGGGTATTCAGGTGGAATGGTAGTCACACCAGCTTGGGGGGTTGCTTTTGTTAGGTGTTATTCTTGGGCAGTCAGGGGAAGGTTTTCTGATTTTACCATTTGCTGTGAGCTCAGAAGAGTTTATTCCCAGGGGAAGCTTTAGGGGTTTGATTGACTGACCTTTGAAAGAACAGTTCTGACAATAACTTGCATTTCTTATTTGTCTTGAGGACCCACTGCTTGTTACCTGCCTGGCATTGATAATGTGTTCTCTCTGCTGGACAACACTTCATTATCATTACCTGCATTATCATTAGCCCTCTTGATCATTACCTTAGTACAAAACAAAGCTCTCAGCAAAGCTTTGGAAGCTTTATAAATATCCTGCAACACATGCAGGAGGCTGCATTACGTGCTGCGTCTTCCATTCAGGAATTCTTTAAGTAGATTGGACTTCCTGCTATTGACTCCTGTGATGGGGTCATGGATCTCTGACAAAAATTGATGTCCAGCATGGTGACAGCTGCTCCTGTGTGCCCTACACAGCATATGCATTGCGGTGATGTTACAACTAGATTTCGAATTAGTGAGTTGACAACAGATGGATGGCTTCTATGCACGGGCAGAAAGCAGCAGCGTGTTTCAGAAGATGGTGTCTCTTTCCTAAAATATTTCTCTGTTCTTAAGGGCAGTGTGAATCCCAAGCTGTTGAACAGAGGCTGTCAGTATTACTGGATTTGCATTATTATCTCTCAGAATTTCTTCTCCCATCAACGACAAACAAGCCTATTTTTTTGTTGGTGGTGGCTTGAAATTTAACAAGTTTTTCAGCCTCATCACGTAGCTCTAGTCCACCTCTTATTGTTGGTACTGGGCCTCACTGGTTTTCTCCTTTGTGACACCCTGGACCAGCTGGGATATTTCCTTGTGGAAGCTGTGTTTTCAGCCAGCTGGGTCTCACTGTTCCAAAGCGGGTGAGCATCTGAGCCATCACTCTGAATACTGCCTGAATTAAAACAGTATTATCATATTTGCTTTTTTTGTTGCTGTTGCTGTTGTTGTTGTAGTTCACCTCTAGGCAAGACTGCCTCTCAGAAATTTTTTGCTGTGTCTGGTGATGCTGGACCTCAGTTATCTGTGCAGTTCAACAGCTGTCTTGATGTTCCTGATGTTTTGCTTGTGAGGCACGTGCATAAATAAGTAAAGGTTATGTACAAGGCAGGAACACAGGTTTATTCTGTTCACCTTGAAGGTTTTGCCAAATAGATTCCCTGATGCCTTTTTATGTGCATTTAGTAGGAAGTGGGAGTCACTTGGTTCAGAGTTTTAATGTAAGTAGCTCATACTCCACCTACTGAACAACAATGTAGTGAACATTTATCTGCTCCTGGCACTGTGTTCAGTACCCCAGTTTTACCCTCAGAACGGCAGATGTTTGTGTATTGGGCACAGAGCTTTTTTTTTCCCCCATATGTTCCAAAGAATACTCACTTGAGTTTGGGATTAAAAAGTTCAGTTTAAGGGACTTACTCGCCCAGGCAGCCCATAGTAATTCTTAAACTCTCTCAGAACCACCTATGACTTTGTACTGGGTTTGAGGGCGCTTTTTTTTGAGTATTTCTTTCTTTAGCTACCTTGATCAATATATCAAGAAACAGAATGAGGCAGGTGAAAGAAAACAATGAGGAAGAAAAGAGACACTTGGGCAGTTGATAACTGCCATTTGCTAATGAGTATAATGCACGTTTTGAGTGGAAGGCTAAGAATCCCTCCAGTCTTGTGCTGAAGTTCCTGTCATCAGATATCCAGAGGTGATACCTTCTCCAGGTATCATTTTTAGGAGAAGAAAAAAGGAGACAAGCTGTTTTGCTTATACCTTAGGGATTTAAATGGGAGATTTACAGCAGTGCCGGGATATGTTTGCTTCTTGAAAGGTTTTTTAAATCACTAAATCAGTCATGGACAAACCTGGGAATTTCAGTTTCAACTAAGGTGTGTGATGAGAAATATTATATATATTGTATTCCTGAGAACTGCCTCTCCTAAGAGGTGCCTCTATCTCCTTCCTTTGTCTTCTGTAAAGATTAAAACAGGAGACAAGCATGTAGTAATGAACGGGGACACAATTCTTTAAGCATGTTTTAAATGCTACAAGTACTTTCCGCATTAGAGACTCTGCCTTGACAGGAGAGCAAGTTAGGAGATTATTTAGCTGCTGGTGTCTCCTACAACAATCCCAGACTCCCAGGGTTTAAGCTGCCTGCTGTCCTCACTTGCCCTGTAGTCCCAGCGCTGGGAGAAAGCAGCACACTGCTCGATACTGCTGCAATGTTGTTTTTGTTCAGTGGCAAGGGCAGAAAGGCAGCGTTAGGGACCCCAAGGGATAAACCGATCCCCGTGGCTGCTCCATGACCTATATCCCCTCCCCAACCCCGCTCAGTCCGGGATTCCGGATCCCCCCTCACAATCCCACCGCTTCACCAGCGACCTCGTATCTCCCCAGCCTCTTGCTTTGAGTCTGAGCCCCTCGATGTGAAATGGTTCCCCTGGGTCTGGGTGCGTGCTCCTTTCCCCCGTGCGGAGAGCAGCACGACAGAGCCCAGATCCTGTGCACAAGGACGCTGATGGACGGATGGATGGATAACGGATGGATGGATGGGTAGGTAGATAACTAAATGGATGGATCGATAGGTAGATGTAGAAATGAATCGAGATTAGATAGAGAGAGAGATAGATAGAGGGATAGATAGATAAGTAGATAGATAGATAGATAGATAGATAGATAGATAGATAGATAGATAGATAGATAATAAAGAGGCCTGCCTCCCTTCCGGGGGTTGTCCCTTCCCTAGCCGGCCCCGGGATGCTGCCGTGCCCGGGCGTTCCCGGTCCGCCCCCGCCGCTCCTTCCCGTGACTTGCATATTCGCCGCTCGGTTTTTCCTTTGTGGCGGCTGCTCTCTGGTGGAAAAATGTGGGAGTTGCAGCAGCCGGATTCGGTCGTGCCCCCTCTGCTGCTGCCAGGGAAAGGACCCACTTGCTGCTGGTCAATAACCCGCATTTAAGTGATGCCAAGGTGCGCCCAAGTCTCATCTGGTCAAGCCTGACCAAAAAAAGTGGTAATAGTTTTTTACATGACAGATATACAGGGACTGCAGGCTGTTTTCTATTAGCCCTCCCCATCACTGATGCAATATGGGGGTTTTAATACAAAAATACGTCTTTTTAACCCTTCCCAAATTTATGAACCTGGTAGGGGAAGTGTCATGACATCAGGTTTGTGCTGCACCTATCCAGATATAAACTCTTGGGAAAGTAAATTAGCTGCCATGCACTTTTGAGGTACATGCTAAATCTGTTAGGTTCATATCTGTTTACTTTATAATTTTTTACTTGGAATGGTGTTTGTGCATCTGTCTTGAAATTGGTTTCCAGTTTGTCTTTCCTAGTGTGTCTCTTCCTTCAGAAAATGTGACACAGATGTGAGTACCTGTGTGTTGCCTAGGCAGCGAATAAACTCTTTCTGGATTTCTCCCAGCAGAATGGATCTTTTCTTTCCTGTAAGTCTCTTTTCTCTCAGAATATCTACATGCTGTTGGTCAAAAAGCACTGAGTATGTCAAAGCATCATCCAACAGAAAGATGGCTTTTCACTTGTCGGTTTTGTCAAGCTGCAGAAGTATTTTAAAATAAAATAAAAGACAGGGTACAAGGGTATGTAGGATAACAAGAGTTTAAATTTTGCTGCCTTGTGTGAACAATGTCCCAGGCTGTTCACTGGTCATCCTGTATTCTGAGGGATGCTTTAACTCTGTCAGACATCCAAGGGCCATCCTGTGATCCCAAAGGGTGCCTGATTTGCAGTTGCCATTGGAATCATGTGGGAGAAAGTGACCTGCAACTGAGGACAAAGGAAGTTAAACAGAAGGCCCAAAACCCCTTTGCTTTCCCAAGTATCCTCCCAAAAAGCAACATCTCTGCTGGTTCAGTAAAACATAAACCAGATTTCTCCTGTGCTGGGGTTACACAGCTCTCACCATCTAGTTGGATTTGGTTTAGAAACAGTCTTGACCACTTATTTTACTGCTGAACTGGTCACTGTGTCTTCAGAAGCACTGCACATGAGCTGCGGGGTGATCCCCTCGTGCTGGTGCCTCTCTCTTCACCTGTGCCATGAGTAAACACAATAACTCCCTTGATCTCCGTCTCGTTTGAAAACCTCGGTTCAGAACCTTTCCTTCCAGGCAGTGACCACGCTGTCCATGTAGCTGTGCTTAAATCCCTTCTCCACTGAGCTTCCCTTAAAGGCAGCACTGGGCCAAGTGTTTCCAGAGCTGGTCGCAACGTGTTCATGCCACCCAGGGGTTACAGGATTTGGAATTTGGATTGCACAAGGGCCAAACCTGGCATCAGGAGGCAGAAAGTTGGGTACTGGGTGCTTCATCCTGTTACACTGCCTGAGACAGTTTCTTTTGGTTTGCTGCTACCTTCTGATAATTTTTTTACTCCCTCATTGGAGAGAAAGGCATTCTGAGGAAGAAAGGTGGAAGTGAGGAAATCTAGGTCTTAAGCCTGACGCTGAGAGTTGGACAAAGACAGGTGCAAGCCTAAAGGATCATAAAAACACTTTCTTCCTCCTACCTAACTCATTTGTTTCTTCCTTCTTTGTGTCTGTTTTGGCTCCCTTCTGTCCATGCATCTGTTTTGACTTCAAACTGCACCTAATGCCCTTCCTGCTTCTCCACAGAATTCCCTGTACCCTTTTTACTCAGGCTGACTGGACCCCACCTTCTCTTTACTAATGACCATTGTGATTCTCTCCTTACAGGTGCCACATCAACAAGCCCTTCCTAAGTTGTTCTCAGGATTGATCCTACGTGTGTTGCTTTGTCCTTACCCTGCTTGGTCAGCCTTGTCAACCAAACAGCTTCGTGCTTGTCCTCTCTGAGTCCCTCTTACATGGTATCTTTCCTTCCTCTAACCATTGCTGTCCACTTCTTCTGCTCTCCCCTTCTCTCTTCCACTTTCAAATCTGATTCTCAGCTGAATCCCTGTTTTCTTTCTCAGATGACCAGACAGATTTCCAAAAGTGGCCTGTTCAAGGCCAACCTCTTCCCATATCCATTCCTCCCTGACCTGTCCTTATAAAACAAAATGTGCTATTTTTCTGCTCAGGAGAGCATATAATCTGCCTAGTTCTTACTTTCTTATTATAATGCTCAATTGTTTTACTTCAAACACTTCTAATTCCTATCTTCAGGTAGCCAATCATAGAAATATTTCTTCACAAGCCTGAAGATTCTTGCCTTTATTCATGAATGCCTGTGTGGTACTTCCGTCCCTGAAATATCTTTTTCAGGGCTTTCCAAATGTCACTGAGAAAATCATTTTGTTCTCTGTTGCTTCATGGAAAGCACAGAGCAAACCAAGACTGTTTACCCAGTGAACTTGAATTACCTGACACCTCTGTGCTGCTTGGCTGTTGGACATGTGACTTCCCACTGGAATCTGTCTCCTCTCAGTCAGCTGAAACAGCCACTGCAGGAAACTGTGGAAGGGACCACGAAGAAATTGTACGGAAGCACATGGGGAAAAAAAACCTCAGCAGATTATACTTCCCCCACAACATACAGAAATGGAAATACTATTTGTTGGCCATATGAGACCTCAGGACACAAAAAAACACACGGGTCTAGGGATTTGTGAAGAAGACTTCTGCATGTTTGACCCAGGAGTGAGGTTGAAGATGGAAAACTTGGATCCCACTAAGCACAAAGTTTACAAAGATGAAAATATGTACCTGCCTTCAAAAGGCATTGGTGGTAGCAAAGTGTTGAGGCTGAGAGGATTCATTTCCAAACAAGAAGTACTGAGATTGTCACGGCTAGAGAGGAGAGAGAGAACTTGTTGCCTTCAAAAGGTGCAGGATGGAAAAGATCTAAGCAAACACAGAGTCACAGACTGGTTTGAATTGGAAAGGACTTTCAAGATCATCTTGTTCCAAGCTCTTGCCAAGGGCAGGGACACCTTCCACTATCCCAGGCTGCTCCATGCCCTGTCCAGCCTGGACTTGGACAGTTCCAGGGCAGCCACAGCTTCTCTGGGCAACCTGTGCCAGGACCTCCCCACCCTCACAGTAAGGAATTTCTTGTCAATATCTAATCTCAACCTGCTCTCTGTCAGTCTGGCAGCTATCTTCTGTCCAGAATTATCTATAGAGACTGGAGAAGGTAGAATGTCTCTGAGGAAATACATGAGCTTAGACTTTTGAAGCAGGGAATTTTCCTTTGTTCTTTGAAGCTGGAAGCTGTACAGGGAGGCTTTAGAGCAGATGGACTCATGAACTGGTGTTATTAGAAAGGAAGTACTGCTGCCGAGGAAGAAAGGTGTTCTCCATTGTGTCTGAGGAGCAGCTGCAGCATTTCTCAGTCAGAACACTGAAGTCCTGACTGTAAAGGAGTCACTGGTCCGAGGGGAGATCAGTCCACACAGCAATTCCTGCAGGCTCATCTTTAAGATATTCCTTGGAAATCTATTGCAGCTGACCCAAGGCACAGCGGAGGTTCATGCTGCTGTTAATACTGAATCAGTTCTTAAATGTGGAATACTTCAGGAGAGGACATACAACGGTCGGAGACCTGCTTCCGAAACAGAAAGTGTTCAAAACTCAGCCTCCCGCAAACAGCCTGTGCTTGAAAACGCCTTTATTGTCTGACTTCTGGAAAATGCAGTGCACGGCACGTGAGCAGTGCTTGCCCACGTCTTCGGTAAGCACATTTGACGCAAGGTTTGTGTAGGACGTTTCACGTTTGCCTGGATCATTAATGCCCAACCAAACGTCTCAATAAATACCAAGGGAGCGCGTTTATGTGCCAAAGACTCCAGGTGGGGAATGTAATTAAGAATTTGTCCTTGCAATAGCTGGAAGGCGAGGGAGGAGATTCCTGCCAAGGCTCGGGGCAGCCGCCCCTGTGCAGTTCCTGCGCTGGACGCCCGATTTTCTCAGTCAGAACACTGAAGTCCTCATTGCGGCAGCTGGGAGGGGCTGGGGGAGAGCAGCGAGCCCCAGCCAGAGGCTGCGCGGCCAGCCAGGCTCAGAGCCCCGCAGAAACGCCCCGGAATACGCCCTGGTTCAAAGCCTTTCCAAAGGATGTGCTGGGAATCGCCGCATCGAGACGTGCCTGGAAAAGCCAAGAGCTCAAGGCGAAACTGGGAATGTGAAGGACGGAGACGATCTCCCAGGGCCGTCCCTGCGGGATTTGGGAGGATTTCACCCCAGGTCTGGGGTGACTCAGAGTCGGTTGGTTGGTAAGCACCGAGTTACTACCGGGAGAAATAAATGTTTGCTTTTAACGGAGTGATGGGGAAAGCAGCAGCTGTACTGCATGCGGACAGAGGGAGGAGGCTGATTTATCCCTCGGAAAAATGAGCCTCAGAACACATACCTGTGGTATTTACAATATAACCGAGAGCCGGAAGGTTAGGAATGCTTCTCCCAGCTTTCCTAACATTTGCATCCAGCTGAGAGCTCCGGGCACAGATTCCGAGGGACAACCGGGAATTCAGGGTTCTGCGTGATTGTTACAGAGACAAAGGAAGAAATCCGTCCTGGGAGTTGTCTGGGTGTGAGAGGTCGGGAGTGTTGGTCACTCAGGCGTGGAAAGCGCTGCGATTCTGGGAAGTGTCTGTTCTTCTGATCTGCAGGCTCCTCCCAAGCCATTCCATCCTCAGGGTGTGCTGGAGGGGAGTGGACAGTGGCTCCAGGGATGGAGAAGAAACCTTTATCCGGGGCGACCACAAAACCGGGCGTGGGACCTCTGAGATTTCATCCGGCAGATCTGAATTCCCAGCTGAAAGACCAAGAAGGGTTTTGGAAACTGAAATTGCTCAGGCTTCAGAAGTGCGGGCAGGATTTTCTTTTAGCAACGCTGTGTTCTGAAATACGGAGTCATACCAGGAGCTGAGCAGGATGTGTTGCTGTCACCCTTTTCTAGCATAAAGTTGTAAATGACAGAGTGAAGAGAACTGGTTTTTTGGTTCTTCTTAGGATAAAGATGGCATCACTAAAGCAAAAAAACGAGGAAGCCTGCAATATCACTGTGTGCTCAGGGAGATAAATGAATTCTCTGACACATTGATGCAAATCTTTCTTATTATGGGTATAGTTCCTTAGTTTGTCCTAAAATACAGTGTGCCTCCGTCTGGCAGTATTCAAACTTCTTTTTTTTTAAACTAATACACATCCATTTTACTGTTGTGACCCAACGGAAAACACCAGCACTTGCTCTCCAGTGCTGCACGGTAAGTGACCCTCTTCATTTATCATTTCTCTAAAATCTGAAATAAGATAAACGTCGGTCGAAGAGCAGCATCTTCTGATGAGCAAATATACTGTCACAGCCAAGAGCTCCGTCAAGGATCACTGTTCTTCTTACACCCTTCCACACCTGAAGCTGAAGGACACCACTTCCTTTCTAAAGTGATGGGAGCAACAATAATTGGGTTACTGCACTCAGAGTAGAGCAGTGATGTCTGTGGAAGCCCTTTCTCGGCCTGTCCTTCCCCCTGCTGCGCAGTGGTGCCAAAGATTAGGATAAGCAGAAGCAAATCAACATTCCTCTCTCGGAGGTGCCGAGAGCTGAACAAAGGGGCACAAAGCAAGCGGATTGCAGGTGTCACGGTTATTTTTGCAGAGCAAAAAAAAAAAAAAAGAGAGAGAAGCCACTTTCCCAGCACATTTACTGCTGTGGCTGCTCTGTTGGTGATAATGATCGCAGCTCGAGAGAGGGACCTGTCCCTGGAAGGGAAGAAAGGACGAGCTGCCCTTTCATGTAAGTTACCGGTTTAGATGTTATCACGCTTCCAAGTCAAGGGGCGGTAAGAGAAAGTCGCAGAAAATTGCTTCGTTCGTGCAAGATCTATTAGTAGCTAAAGTTTTGGGGAGTCCTGAAGTCAGTCCTAGTTGTTACTGTCTCCTACTGATGCAGTCACGAAGTTTTTATTTTAAAACTAATGAAGACATCAGAGAATTGCTAGGACTTGACCTCTTGAGTATTGTTTGACAGCATCACTCCTTTTAGCAAACAAAATAAGGGGAAACATCTAAGAAATTAAAGAAAATGTGCCAAAACCAAGGGGCTTACTATACTTCATAGCAATAGTTTTTAAAGGCGTAATTCCTTTTATTGTAAAATCTGAGTTGAAAATGCTCGAACCACAGGTCAATAGTGCAAGCACCATTTTGTTTTCTCCTTCATTTTTGGATTCTCTGAGAGGAAGCTTGGGCTGGGCTCGCAGGCAGCTGTGCACGTTCTCAGCACAGTGTGTGCATTCATCTCAGAAGCAGTCGAGGTGTAAATCTGCCTTCGGGGCCAGCCACGCCTGCCTGACCCTGAGGTTTTTATCCGGTTTCCGGGACGGATCCGGCACTGAAGTCTCAGACTGCTCAGAACCCCTCGGTATCGCCTTCCACCTCTGTCTTCCCACGGTTGTTCCTAGCAGGTCTGCTCTTAACATGTCCCTCTTAGCGAGTTTGATTCTGCCTCTAATCATCTCATAATAAGCCTTGCGCATTCCTGGAGCCCCCCTCAAACACCTCGTAATCAATTTGTTCTCTTCTATGGCACTTTTTCTGATAATCCGTGAGAATCTTTAGGACTATTTTTTTCCTTTATCGTTTAGAGTTTCTCGTTGAACCTCTGGAGTTTACACTTCAATGATACCTTTAATGGCCCATCAATTAGTGTGATAAGAGCCTTATCTTTGCTATTGTCTCCGTTAGCTTCTCGTTAGCTTTTGTGTATCGAGGAGTTTAACTTAAGAGCTCCCTGTTTGTTTCCTTGCCTTTTGTATTAACTGGCTGTTGGCCACATATCCTCAGGCAGATACAGGCCTTCAATTTTAACCTCTTTTTCACATGGAAAAGTGTAAAAGTCGGGCGAGGTGTGATACCCAGTAAGAATAAAACAGCATTAGGATAATGTGTCCTAGAACAGCGTTATCATCCTGCTGTGATGGAGAGCTACGGTGGTGGCGAAGCGTTTACTTGGGGACATTTCCTTGTCAGCTCTCTGGCACCAGCTCTCATTTTCAATAGCTTCTCTGACTCGCCACACTTGCTAATCGTCCTGTGCTAATTAACAATTGCAGAAGAGAAGGAAAATCTCTTCTGTCGCAATGGATCCTGCCGTATCCACACAACGCAAACAAATAGCTGTGTGTGAAGAGTTCGTGGTTGCGAGTTGCGATGTGATACCCAGAGCAGCGCTCTATACGCGGGCAGGGATCCCACTTCCGAGAGAGGAGAGAATTTACACCGCACCTTTTTCCTTGTCTTTGGCGCAAAGAATGCGGACTCCAGCAGCAAACCCCGAACCGGCAGCGCTGCCCCGAATGAGAGGAAATATTCCCCCTTCCGACGCTGGGTGGGGATGTTGGCCGCGGACCGGCGCGTTCCTCGGTCCGCCCCGGGTTTGCAGACACGGAAAGACAAAAAGCCGTGGGAGCTGAGCTGCTCGGAAGGGAGTCGGAGCACTCTGGGGATTCCAGATTCCCTCACCCCAGCACTGCTGGCCAACACCGCTCTTCTTCGGACTCTACTAAAAAATGCTGGGACCCGCCGAGGACGGTGGATGGGTTTTTTGGAGAGTGATGGCGTGTGGGAGACGGAGCAGTGACAGCCAGAGGCAAGTGATCTTGTTTATTCTATGCGTTTGCGTGTGTCAGAGCGGGGCTGAAACCCTCCGCTACTCTCTGCCGGAGGGGATGGAGAGGGACTCCTTTGTCGCCAATATTGCCAAGGACCTGGGGGTTCCACTGAGCCAGCTTGCGGCTCGCAAGGCCCGCGTTGTGTCCGAGGGGAACGAGCAGCTTTTCCGTCTCAATCAAAACACCGGAGTCCTGACGGCAAAGGAATCACTGGACCGAGAGGAGATCTGTCCGCAGAGCGATACCTGCACGCTCGTCTTTAAGATATTCTTTGAAAATCCCTTGCAGCTTATCCGAGGGGAGGTGGAAGTTCGTGACGTAAACGACAATTCGCCCGTGTTCCCCGAGAACGAGATGGTTTTAAAAATTTTAGAAACAGCGTCTCCTGGGTCCCGTTTCCCCCTGGAGAGTGCCCAGGACAAGGACGTGGGCATTAACGGTTTGCAGAACTACAGCCTGGCGCCCAATCCTCATTTCTCCCTCGCTCTGGGAACAGGAAAAGATGGAGTAAAATATGTGGAGCTCGTCCTGCAGAGCCAGCTCGATCGTGAAGAGCAGGGAGAGCTGAATTTACTTCTCACCGCCACGGACGGGGGGTCGCCACCAAGGTCGGGCACGGCTCAGGTCCGGATCGTGGTGGTGGATGCCAATGACAACATCCCAGTCTTCGAACGGGAGGTCTACGAGGTGCGCCTGGCTGAGAACAGCCCCCTGGAACAGCTGGTGGTCAGAGTCGCTGCCGCGGATCCCGACGAAGGGTCCAATGGGGAAGTGCGTTATGTCCTTACCCAGACATCGGAGCGATCCCGGCAGCTCTTCCAGCTGAACCCGGCTACCGGGGAGATCCGAGTCGCGGGCAACGTGGATTTCGAGGAAGCAAAAACCCACAAGATGGTGGTGAAAGCCACGGACGGCGGGGGGCTGTCTGCGCATTGCAAA
The DNA here is from genome assembly GCA_013400235.1 of Oriolus oriolus. Classification (NCBI taxonomy): domain Eukaryota; kingdom Metazoa; phylum Chordata; class Aves; order Passeriformes; family Corvidae; genus Oriolus; species Oriolus oriolus. Next base: position 7,479 of record VXBT01006278.1, on the reverse strand, counting down.
GTGCAGGTGGAGGTCCTGGACGTGAATGACAACGCCCCGGAGATAGCGCTCACCTCCCTCACCGCCTCCATTCCCGAGGACGCCCCGCCACGCACCGTGGTGGCTCTGTTCAGTGTGAGGGACAGGGACTCCGGGGACAACGGCAGGACGGAGTGTTCCATCGACGGGGACTTGCCATTCAGTCTCACCCCCACTTTTGATAATTACTACGAACTGAGAACAAACGCGGCTCTGGACAGGGAGAGGACGGCGGAGTATAACATCACCATCACAGCCACGGATTGGGGCAAGACGCGGCTGAGCTCTCGAGAAAGCATCTTCGTGCAGATATCGGATGTGAACGACAATCCCCCCGAGTTCACCCAGGAGGTTTACACCATGTCGGTCACGGAGAACAACAGCCCCATGCTCCGGATCGGCACCATGAACGCCACGGACGCCGACGCAGGAAAAAATGCCCGCGTGAATTACGCGCTGGTGCGGGAGGAGGGCAAAGAGCAGCCCGAAGTGTCAGTCAACCCTGAAAATGGGGATGTTTATGTCCTCCGCCCTCTGGACTATGAGAAGGTGCGCACCTTGGAGGTGACAGTGCGCGCAGCCGACGGCGGCTCCCCGCAGCTCAGCGCCCAGGCCGTGCTCCGCATTGTAGTGCGGGACGAGAACGATAACGCGCCCGTGCTGCTGCACCCGCCCCCCGACAGCGACGCAGCCGGAGAGCTGGTGCCGCGCTGGGCGCCATCCGGCTACCTGGTGGCCAAGGTGGTGGCAGTGGACGCGGACGCGGGTCAGAACGCGTGGCTGTCGTACGAGCTGGCCAAGGCCACGGAGCCGGGGCTGTTCCGCGTGGGGCTGCACAGCGGCGAGGTGCGCACGGCGCGGGCCGTGACAGAGAGGGACGCGGCCCGGCAGAGGCTCATAGTGCTGGTGCGGGACCGCGGGCAGCCGTCGCGCTCTGCCACTGCCACCCTCGCCGTGGCGCTGGTGGACGGCTTCTCCGAAGCCCATTTACGGGTGAGCGAGGAGGCACCGGCCGCCGACCCCGACGGGCCGCTTACTCTTTACCTCATCGCCTCCCTCGTCTGCGTGTCGGCGCTGTTCCTCGCCACCGCGGTGGCCGCCGTGGTAGTGAAGGTGCGGCGGGCCAGGCAGAGCGAGACGGAAACCTTGCCCACGTTCCCGACGACGGCCACGGAGAGCAACGCGGGCTCCCTGCCCCGCAGCTACGTGTACGACGTCTGCTTCGCCGCCGGGACCGTCAACAGCGAGTTCCGTTTCCTCAGGCCCCTCTTCCCTTGCTTCCCCGCCGGGCTGCCCCCCGGTCCGGGAGAACAGCGGAGCTCGGTGTGCTCGCAGGATGCGGCCAACCTCGAGGGCGAAGGGGATTGGACTGCACAGGTGAGAGACTGACAGGGCTGAGGCGATCGGACAGGCGGGTGGGAGGTGTGTCACGTCCTGGCAGCAAGGACTATTCAAGTTGCAGAATCGCTAGTCCCTGGGGTGGGAGGAGATGAGGGGATAGAGGGGGTCTCAGAGCCGCTGGAGAGGCGTCCCAGAAGGATCAGCTGCTCCCCGAATGCTGACTAACCGCGCCTCTCTGCATCACAGAAGGATAGAACACTTTGGGTTGGAATGGACCTTTAAAAGCAGGTAAGTCCAAACCCATGCAATGAGCACGGATACCTTCAACTAGAGCAGGTTGCTCAGAGCCCAATCCAACCTGACCTCGGATATTTCCAGGGATGGGGCACCTACCACCTCTCTGGGCAGCTGCACCCATAGCTACGCTGGCTATTCGTGTTAGATCCAGTCTTTGGTGTCACTTCAAAGGAGGGGAGGAGTTGGGTCATGAGAAGGTGAAAAGTACAGGTAAAGATGTGTCCCCATAGCGGGTCCTGCCCGCGCCCTGTGTAGAGCCCGTAGGGACCCGGAGCAGGAATGGCACCATTCCTAGGGATACGCCCTCCCGGAGGTGGCAGTAACGGGAATGTAGTGGCCTGCCCAGCATTAGATGGGACTGCGGGGACAACTGCGCAAAGGAGTGTCACCGACGATGTCCCCTGCACTGCTGTTAGGAGCTGGCGCTCGGTGCTGCCATGTGTCATTCACCAGGGTGGTGGCAGCGCTGAACTCGAGCTGTCTTACAAGCTGCTGGAGGCTACGGAGGTGGGGACCTCTGCCATTAAATTACCTTCTATTTTTGTGACTTGCATGAACATTATTGACCAGAAAAGTGTGGTTGTGGGAGTCAGTCACCTCTTAATATGGGATTCTGCGAGGACTCCATGGAGGGTTTCCAAGGATCCATCTGGCACTTCAAAATAGGCTGGATGATGATCGTACATGAGGTTGAAGAAAGATAAACACCATCAGGGTCAGTTAATATTTTCATATTTCATAACCACTGATGACTTGGACTCACTTTACTGCGGGTTGTCAGAATTACAGTAGCCTCGGGGGAGACAAGGACCCTTCTTGATATATCAACATTAAACCACAGTTTGTGAGGAAGTGATTTCTGTTTGGGACTCTTATCGTTTTGAATTACTCCTTCAGGCTCATAAATGTTTTTCAGTAGTACCTTTGTGGAGGATGGCTTCTGGTGTTCTTTAGGTGTTCTCCATTCAGGTCAGAGACCCACCAAGTCTTACCTTCTCTTTGGCTCTCGGTAGAGAGCAGTGGTGTGACACAGGCAGCGGTGTGAGACACCCTCCAAGCTTTTCAGTGATGCCCGCTTTCCTTCAACACCCAAATGAAAACCGCTCTCTCTGTTCTTTGCAGGGCAGTGCTCCCCTCTCTGAAGATACGGGGCCCAGAGCTGCAGGTGCAGTTTGCCCTGTAAACAGGGAGCTGGAGCTAAATGCCGCTTCTGATCAAAACCCTTGGCTCGCCCATCAATAAGTGAAGAGAAAGATGGGTTTGTCTGTCCTCGCAGGGAAAAGGGAACAAAGAGACCAGGGAGAAGAAGGCTTCTTTGTGAGAGGACTTTCCTCTCGAGCAGTATTTTATTCATGTAGGTATTTTGTAATTGTGACGTGGATGGAGGAGGAGAACCGTGTTGCATGTTGATTACATAATAATGTATGGTTGTGAGAGTGCCACTGCTCCTACATACTACGGGAAATACTGAAAACGGGCAGCAAGTCTTTAGCTTTTTGTTACAGCGCCTTTTCTGTGGGGTTTCTTTTCGTGTGTTGTTTGTTTGTTTCTTTTTATGGAGACAGCTTTGTAATAATATCTTGATTTTCTGCCGTGTGTTCAACACCAGGTGAAACAGATATTAAGCAAAATTAAGTGGTGCTTGCAAAGGAATTTCTTACATAACAAGCAGAAGGTGTTTACAGTTGTGACTGCTGACATTGACACACTTGCCATATTTGACCTGGAGTTTACAGGTTCTCCTTACTGTAAAGAGTGGGCTTTGAGCAATGTATTCTTTCTTCCTTTTTTTCCCCCCATAAAGTAAATTTGAAATTACCATTTCGCGATTTTAAAAATTAAGATAATTGAAACTATTGTTTGTGGTTTTGCAGTAAAATAGACGAAACCATTTACAATTAACTTAGGACACTGTAGAATACAGGGTGTCAAGTGGCTTTCTGTTTTCTCTTTCTTTCATCAATCGGTATTAATCTATAAAGTAATGTGATATTTCCTGTCGTTGAAACATTTTAAAGAGTCAAATAAGTGATGACAGAAAACAATAAAACCTCCTTGGAACTCCCTCGGGTGAGTGTGCTGTTTCGAGATCATTTGCCACAGTCATCGCCGAGGAAATAGCTAACCCAAGAGGAGGATTTCGGGAATAAATCCGTACATCTGGAGTGGGTTTTATGCAGGGGAAATCAGAACGACCAGGGAAATAGGACGGTCTCAGGAGTCGCAGCAAGGCGGAGGGGGTTTTCCTGAATCGAGCATCTACGAGATCTGCCTCCAGCCCATTCCCCAAGGGTCCCAGCAGGAGAGGTCGTGAACTGGGGGAACAATCTCGGTCCATTCCGAGTATCTGCCGTGCTTCAGAGCCCAGCTCACCTGGTGGCTGGACCCCTGTAACAACACACAGCTCTTTTAGCTGAACAGCCGGATCAAAGCGTTCCCACTGCGGGGAAGGGAGGGGAAACCAAAGCAAAAGGAACAACCCAGGTTTCGATAAATCTCGCTTTGACGTTGAAGGCAAACAGAGGCATTGCTCACCCAGCCGGTGGCCACAGTTTGAATACGGTTGTATGGACAGTTAAATCTCTATGCTTTCACCTCGGAAGACAGAAATCGAGCCGCTAATCTCTGCTTTCCAGGCTTTGAGCTGGGAAATCTTCGAATCCTTCTGCAGATCGGCCGCCTGGTGCCGCTGCTGACCGCGGAAGCTCCGCGCAGCTCTCAGCTCCACCGCCCCCGCGATTCGGGCGGGCGGGGCTGCAGCATCTGGGGCTGCTCCGTTCGGGGGTCGGCAGGCTGTATCGGCAGCTCCATCCAGCTCACAGGAGAGGAGATCGGATCGCTGGAAGGGAATGAAGCTGAGGAAGAGCGAGGAACCGCTCCCGGGGCGAGCGGTGGCTCTGATCCTTCTCCTCTGCGTCTCGGAGATGAGAGCAGACCCCGCTCGGTACTCTGTGCCCGAAGAGGCGGAGAGAGGCTCTTTTGTGGCGAATATCGCTAAGGATTTGAGACTAACCGGTGAGGAATTATTGGCTCGTCAGGCTCGACTCGTTCCTGAAGGAGAAAAGCAGTATTTTCAGCTGAACCAGCACACCGGGGATTTGGTGGTGGGAGAGCAAATGGACCGGGAAGAGCTGTGTGGACAGAGTGAGCCCTGCTTGGTGCGTTTCGAGGTGCTGCTAGAGAGCCCACTGCAGTCCTTCCGAGCTGAGGTAAGACTCACCGACGTAAATGATCATGCTCCTGTGTTCCTAAATAAAGAGATAGTTTTAAAGATCCCGGAATCGACAATGCTGGGGACTCGGTTTTTGTTGGAAAGTGCTCACGATCCGGATGTGGGGAACAATAGTCTTCAGCATTATAGTATCAGCTCGAACGAGTATTTCCTTGTCTACACCCGGCGGCGGAGTGACGGCAGGAGGTACCCCGAGCTGGTGTTGGATCGAGCTCTGGACCGGGAGCAGAAAGCAGAAGTTGATTTCAGCATCACAGCTGGGGATGGTGGGACTCCACCGCGGTCTGGTACAGCCTTAATCCGCGTGGTAGTCCTGGATATAAACGACAACATCCCGGTATTTACTCGGAGTCTGTATAAAGTCTCCATAATGGAAAATAGCTCAGAGGATGCCATAGTGGTGGTAGTGTCTGCTAGCGATTTAGACTCAGGCACAAACGGGGAAATAGCCTACTCCATAGTTCAAAATTCAGAGGAAAATTTCGAGACGTTTAAAATAAACCCAGAGACAGGTCAGATTCGACTCAAAAAGCCCTTGGATTATGAAGAAACAAAGACCTACGAAATAGATGTCCAGGCCTCAGACGGGGGGGGCCTCTCCACGCATTGCAAGGTGGAGGTGCAGGTGAAGGACGTGAACGATAACGCCCCTGAGGTGATCATCACCTCGCTCACCAGCACCCTCTCCGAAGCCACCCCGCCGAACACCGTGGTGGCCCTCTTCAACGTGCGGGACCGGGACTCGGGGGACAATGGCAGGACAACCTGCGAGCTGACAGGGGAGCAACCCTTCAGGATCACGCTGCTGGCAGCCGATGCGTACGCGCTGGTGACATCGGAGACACTGGACAGGGAGCAGGTAGAGGAATACAACGTGACAGTGCGAGCCCGCGACGAGGGCTCCCCCGCCCTCTCGGTGTCCAAGACCCTGCTCGTGCGGCTCTTGGACGTGAACGACAATGCACCCACCTTTACCCAGGCCGTTTACACCATGGTGCTGAGCGAAAACGAGCCCGCGGGCAGGAGCCTGGGCAGCCTCAGTGCCACGGACCCTGACACGGGAGAAAACGCCCGCGTGAGATACGCGCTAGTGCCGCCACCGACAGGCACCTTCGCCGCGGCATCATTCGTGTCAGTGGACGCGGAGAGTGGAACCGTCCGGAGTTTGCGCCCGCTGGACTATGAGAAGGTCCCTGCCTTCGAGGTGACAGTATGTGCATCCGACGGCGGCTCCCCGCCGCTCAGCGCCCAGGCCGTGCTCCGCATTGTAGTGCGGGACGAGAACGATAACGCGCCCGTGCTGCTGCACCCGGCCCCCGACAGCGGCGCGGCCGGAGAGCTGGTGCCGCGCTGGGCGCCATCCGGCTACCTGGTGGCCAAGGTGGTGGCGGTGGACGCGGACGCGGGTCAGAACGCGTGGCTGTCGTACGAGCTGGCCAAGGCCACGGAGCCGGGGCTGTTCCGCGTGGGGCTGCACAGCGGCGAGGTGCGCACGGCGCGGGCCGTGACAGAGAGGGACGCGGCCCGGCAGAGGCTCATCGTGCTGGTGCGGGACCGCGGGCAGCCGTCGCGCTCTGCCACTGCCACCCTCGCCGTGGCGCTGGTGGACGATTTCTCCGATGCCTTTCACCAGCTTGGCCGCGATCCTGCGAGCGGAGAGCAGCCGCAGGTGGCCGAGGAGGAAATGCTCACCACTTACCTCATCGCCTCCCTGTGCTGCGTCTCGTCCCTTTTCCTCTTGTCCGTCCTTGTCTTGACGGCGAACACGCTCTGCAAACCTCGCATCCGGACAGAACTTTCTCCTCCCTCTCCCAGCTGCTACGCGGGCGGAGACTTCGCCAGCGACGGCGTGGGCGGCACGGGCACTCTGTCGCCGGCTTACCGCTACGAAATGTGTCTCACCAGCGGCTCGGGGAGGAGCGAATTCCAGTTCCTGAGGCCCGTCCTGCCCAGCCCGCAAAGCAGTGCTGAGGCGGGGCTGGCCAAGCATGAGGAGCCGCTATCCCCCCCGCGGCCCGCCTGCCACAGGGAAACCCAACCGGGGAGCGTAGCCGCTCCTTCCTTTTAGCCGCCAGATTGGCCAGTAGGCGTGCGCGTCCATGCCCGAGCCGCGCTGAGATGCACCTCCCTTCCCCGCCCTCAGCCTGAAATTCCCCAGTAGTTGTAGTGCCGTTCCCTGCTGTTACAGCCGTACTGTCCCTGCGGAGGCTCCAGGCCGGTGTCTCCTGCCGGGGAAGGCGGCTCAGCCCCTCCGAACTCAGTCTCTGCTTCACGCTGCCCTGGAAAAAGCCTCGTTCCGCTCTTGCCGCCCCGCTTCTCGAAGGGCACATACCCGCCTGTCGCCAGATAGAATAGGATGCGCTCTGGAGAGCGCACTCCGGGCGAGGGGATAATGCCAGCGAGGGGAGACGACGGACGGGGAGCAGCTACCGGCTATGCTCCGGTCTCAGGACTCCCCGCAAGTCTTCCGCCGATCACCCCCACCACGTCTCTCCCCGTAGGATGTGAGCGCGTCCTTCTGCAGAAGCCCCCGAGTGTTCTCGCGGGTCCCTGGGCCGAGGCGAGCGACAGCGCGGGCTGCGGGCGGCGGC
>VXBT01006277.1:781882-897190 GCA_013400235.1 Oriolus oriolus | reverse complement strand
AAAAAAAAAAGAAAAAAGATTTACAAACAAAATAACAGCCTGTATCAACTCTCCAGAAGAGAGATGGTATGACAATATTAATCCAAACATCACGCTATTTAATTCCCCAATAAAACATTGGAAAAAAAGGAGCCAACAGTATCTGCACTAACACTTTGCTACATATAAAATCTCCAGCTAATATGAAGCTTATGGTACCAACCTCTAAAACAGTTAAGATATATACACATAGTTTTTTTTTTTTGTTTTGTTTGGGGGGGTATATTAACAAACAGAATATTACAAAATATTAAAGAAGGCAACTCTTCTGTCATTTGTTTTCGGGGGTGGGTGTGGATTTTTGTTCCTGTTTTTCTTCACTTGAAGTTGGCGTAGTCTGAGAAGGCGTCGATGTATTCCTGCACCACCTTGTAGCAGAATTCGTACTGTTCCTGTGGGATTTGGGAAGGGAACGGTGTTAGACCAGGAAAATCCACACCTGAGACGGCACCTGATGCTTGGTCAGGTGTCCAGAGCAGGTTCCACGTCCTTGTGACTCCCAAACCCTTGCTGGGGTACCCATGGCAAAAGAAACTGCTTTCCCCTTCCCTCTGAGGTTCTGTTTGCATCTCCAAAGACTTCTCTTTGAAATCCCTGAGCATCCCTGCAAACCCCTCTCGCAAGACCTCATCCAGCCCCGCCTGCTCCAACCCTGCCCGTGTGCCCCAGCCTGTTCCACAGCCACTCCAGGATGGTTTTCCAGGTGTTTCAGCCCATTGGTATATGGACTGTGGCTGAGGATGTCTCCAAGGAGGCTCCTACAGCTTCTGTCAGTGCTCAAAAGGCATCAAGTGCCTTCAGCACCTCTTCCAGATGCCTTAAACAAGAGGAAGGGGAGACACCTCCTGGCCCACCTCCAACAGAATCGTGGATCCTAGAATGGTTTGAGTTGGAAGGAACCTTAGGGATGATCTCATTCCAATCTCCTGCCACAGGCAGGGAAACCTTCCACTGTCCCAGGTTGCTCCAAGCCCTGTCCAACCTGGCCTTGGACACTTCCAGGGATGATGAATCCACACCTTCCCTCCACTCCCTTTTTCATGGAGAGCAAAAACCTTGAACCAAAGAGGTTTTTGCTCAACACTGAGCCCCCAGCCCATCCTTGCTGAGGTTCTGGCGGGGCAGGAGGCACCTACCAGTGTCTGCACCATGTGTGGCCTCTGTAGTCTTAAACTCTTGACCGTCTGAAAGACGTCGAGGATCGCCTCTGCCTTCACCCTCTCCAGGACAGTGCTCAGCGCACAGAAGGTGCCCGTTCTTCCTGCTCCAGCACTGGGACAGAGAAACCAGTGATGCCATGATGATTTTTTGCTTTTTCTTTTATACCCCTTTTTATATTCTCTTATATAGTTTTTATGTATTCTTAGTGCTTTTAGCCCACACAGTTATAATTCTTTGATAACTTCCCTTAGACCCAATGTTCCATTAAGCCAAGAGCCCAAACACCCTGGAAACCCCAGACTCCGAGGGCCTCTCCAGAACACATTCTGTAAACAAAGCCAGGCCCAGCCAGGGGAAGGTTCCTCGCTGAGGGGTCTCGCTGGAGTCCCTCCCTGGGGAATCTTTGACAGATGTGCTAATTAGCAAGGCCTATAATTGCACACACATCCCATCGTGGGGGGCCATTTCTCCGGGGGGCATTTCGGGGTGCATTTCAATGTGCATTTCGGTGCCCCTGAGGATCCTTCAATAAACACCGAGGTAAAACCCTTTTCCCTCTTAACTGTGTTCAGCTCTCTTAATTTTAAGACCAGGGAAAGGCGTCACCAGGGGGTGAGGGAAAACCCCTGTTGGCTTTGCCCAGGGGACAATCCACAGGGGAAGCGCCGGAGAACTGGAGGAGCCAGTCCTGCCCCAGCCTCTCCCAGTTTATCCAGGACGTGCTTTGGGATTCTGACCATCTCCCAAGCTCCTGGTGGAGCAGGTGCCCTCAGAGGGGTGGCCCAGCTGCTCCAGCCAGGCTTTACCTGCAGTGCACAGTGATGGGGTGGTTGCCAGACTGCTGCTGCTGCTTCTGCACCGCCGCGATGATGTTGATCATCCCCTTCCCGTCCCCGGGGATCCCAACTTCTGGCCAGCCGTGGAAGTGAAACTGCCGGATCTGTCGGCTCTTGTTTTCCTGTTGGGAGGGCACAGCTCGAGGTCAGGCGGCTGGTGAGAGATCTGTACCAAGGAACCCCCTGGCTCAGGGCTTCGGGATAACAATCCGTGTAGGAATGCTGCTTGTGGAGGGGTGGCATTTCCGTGGCACGGAGCAGGGGAAGTGTGGGGAATGGGGAGCAGGAGGGAGGCTCAGTGGTGGGAACAGGGACAAGGTGGAGAAGGGTGAGGGCAGCGGGATAGAGGGGATGGATGAGGAACGAGCAGCAGGACAGGAACTCTCAAGGGTGGCAAGCAGGGGTACAGGGATACAATCCCTCTGGGATGATGGGGAGCTGATGGAGCTGAGGAAACACCAGCAAGGGCTCATGAAGGGCAGTGAAACAGGAGCAGCCAGGCTCTTACCCTGGTGTTGGTCACCAGCAGGTCCCGCACCGTGTAGCTCTCGCACTCCTCCTCTTTCTTCAGCTCCACCGTGATGTCTCCGTAGGACACGGAGCCGTCGGAGGGCCAGTACTGGGCACACTTCTCCTGAGGAAGCACCACAGGAGGGGACAGGGTGAGGATCCTGTGTTTTTCCCATGGGTTTGAATAGCAGAGTCTTCTGGCAGCTGCCCAACACCAGATGGGATCCCACAGGCTTCACAAACTCCCAGAATCAGAGACTGGTTTGGGTTGGAAGGGACCTTAAAGATCATCCCATTCCAACCCCCTGCCACTCGTTTATTTATTTCCCTGGTGTTTAATGCAGCTGATGCCGGGAGCTTACCTGGCCTCTCTCCTCCAGCTCTGTTAGCATCACTATGGAGCAGGACTTCCACTCCCAGATCATCCTCCAGAAGTCCTCTATCGTGTGCTGCAGCGGCCCTTGGCTGGCGATGTAGGAGTCCTTCTGGCGATAACCCTGGAATTTGGGAACGGGGTCAGCGGAGCAGCAGGAGGAATCTCTTGGACATGGTTGGGGTTACCAAGCTCAGTTCAATTTTGGGAGGATCGTATCCCCTACACACGCCTGGCTCCATCCATTCGGGTTTCCAGCACACCTGAGCAATACTGAAAGCTCTGAGTGCTGGAGCACAGCTTTGCCTTAGCTCTGAGTACTCCAGGTGTGATTTTTATTGGGGATTTTGGGAAAAAGCAAGCAAAACTAAATGGAGCTAGATGATCTTTGAAGTCTCTTCCAACCCAAACCAATCTAGGATCTATGAAAATCAGCAGTAAGGCTGGATGACTCTGGCTCTTCCACAGCCATGAAGAGTTTCTGTTTCCAAACCCCTCTGATGCTGGCTCCCCTGTGCCCTCCCTGCAGACTGTGACTGCAGATGCTTCGTCATTTGGAGTTTGTCATTCAAGCAAAGTTCAGCAGAGGCAGGAAATTGAATCCTCAGCCCAAATTGCTTACGTGCCATGGACGCTTTCTGATCTGGATGCACAACAAGGCAGCTGCTCCTGGCTGCTCCCGCAGCCACAGCAGGGACCCAGCAAAGGAGATTGCAAGGAGCAATTAACTGAGGATGTTAGAACTGGGAATAAACTGGGTTTAGTGGGCAAACCCAGTGGTTGCCATTTTTGGGAGAAAAAAAGCTCTGTCATTAGGAGATGGAAGCAGAAATTGGGCTGGAAAAGAGCAGGGTCTGTCACTTGGCCAGCACTGGCATCACTGCACGGAGATAAACACTCATCCGAGATGTCTCCCTGGAGTCCACAGGATTGCTCAGGAGAGAAGGATGTGCAATCACATGTGTCCTCCTCGGAGTGAGGACAGCACTTAACCTCCCTGCCTCGCCTCCTGCCGCCACCCAGACAGGTGTAATGGGATTGACCTGGCTTCTCTCCGGGGTTTTGGGATCGTGCATTGCTCCCTGATCTAATCTGGTGGATGTTTTCTGACCAAATGGCCCATGCTGTGTTATTTCCATGGATACGTGGGCCTGTTCTCCACAGCCATCAGCAGAGCCCAGAGGGGCAGAAGTGAGCCCAAGATTTGGAGGCTCTGCTCAGGCTCCAGCTCTCCTCTCCCACAAGGAGCTGGATGTACCCAGCGGTTTTTTGGAGAAAGAAACCAGCGCCAACCGGTGACACAAAGCAAAGTCAAGTGGAGCGAGCTGTACAAAACCCATAAAAGGAGTGTTTGGGACAATTTCTTCCCAAAGGAAGCAGTGTGAGGTGGTTTCCATTGGGAAAAGATGGAAAGAAGATTGGAGAAGACTCACATCAATGAAGGAAGCGTTTACATAGTCTGTGTTCTCTTCCCCTCTCTTCACTGGAATGATTACTCGGTTGAACTCATCTGGAACAGAACAAAATCATCTGAGATTTGGGATAACCTGCCTGGCCTTTAGTTGGGGAGTCACCAAGCCCTAAGTGAGAGATAGAGATAAGGGAAAGGGAGCACAGTGCACCTGACTGGGACTAGGACAGTCAGCTCCACCCTCTGCCATGCCCTGGCTTGGGAGATGGGCCATGCCCACGGCCCCTTGTCCTGTCCCTGGGCACCACTGGCAAGAGCCTGGCTCCGTCCTCTCTGCACCCTCCCTGCAGGTGTTGATGGACAGGGATGAGACCCCCGGAGCCTTCTCTTCCCCAGGCTGAGCAGTCCCAGCTCTCCCAGCCCTTAGAGCAGAGATGCTCCAGTCCCCTCCCTGGGCTCTCCCCAGTCCGTCCATGTCCCTCTCGTCCTGGGGAGTCAGAACTGGACCCGGTGCTCCAGGTGTGGCCTCACCAGTGCTGAGCAGAGGGGCAGGATCCCCTCCCTGGACCTGCTGGAAGTGTTTTGTCTCACACAGCCCAGGCCACCACTGTCCCTTTTGTCACAAGGGCACTTTGCTGGCTCAGGTTCAGGCTGGAGTCCATCAGGACCCCCAGGTCCTTTCCTGCCAAGCTGCTGTTCCACCCAGCTGGATGACCCCAGCACAAACTGGTGCCTGGGCTTGTCCCTCCCCAGGGGCAGGACTTTGCACTTTTCCTTGCTGAACATCACGAGGTCCCTGCTGTCCCATTTCTCCAGCCCGATTCCCGTCCCCACGCCCACCGGACACGCAGCCAGACAAGCCTTACATGGAATTATCTGAAGCACCCTGTTCTTCTTCATGTTGGCTGGCAAATTGCCCGTTCTCATCTTGTCATTCTGGATTTTGATTGAAGTGAGCTTCTGCAGGGCAAGGAGCAAAGCAGAGGGAAGTTTCAGAGCCACCCCGTGCCAGGCCAACACGTGGCCATCCCAGCACCATCCCAGCACCACGCCACCAGATCCACCAGGACAACAGCCACGCTCACCTTGAACTCCTCTTCCAGCCCGTTGCTGCTGGTCCCTGGCACTTTGTTGTAGATCTTCTGGAGGTGGATCTCTAACGAGGTCACCTCCAGCTCCGTGTCACCGTAGAGATAGTGCTCCAGCAGCGCTTGGTATATGAACACATACTGCATCTGCCGGGGTGCAGGCAGCTGTCAGTGCCCGCCCCACGCCTGTGAGCACATGCTGGTGGCAAACCCACCACCCTCCTCCCCATCCTCTGAGACCTGAGAAAAGTGAGTGACAACCTTCCTGCCACTAAATGGGGACTGGGGCTTTTTTTACCACACCAAGCAAAGCAGAAGTGACACAAAATGTGTCTCCAAGCCTGGAGAAAAGGAGGCTCAGGGGGGACCTTGTGGCTCTGCACAACTCCCTGACAGGAGGGGGCAGCCGGCGGGGATCGAGGTCTGGTCCCAAGGAACAGGGACAGGATGAGAGGGAACGGATTCAGGCTGTGCCAGGGGAGGTTTAGATTGGGATACTGGATAAATTTCTTCATGGAAAGGGTTGTCCAGCCCTGGCACAGCTGCCCAGGGCAGTGTTGGAGTGCCCATCCCTGGAGGGGGTTGACAGCTGTGTGGATGTGACACTTGGGGACATGGGTTAGTGGTGGCCTTGGCAGTGCTGGGGAAACGGCTGGACTTGATCTTAAGGATCTTTTCCAGCCTAAATGATTTAATGATTCTACAAAGGGGATTAAAAAGAGGAGGACCCCGTGAAAGGCTCACTACACGCATCATCACCCAAAATGAGGGATGACACTCGACCTCATAGGCTTTGACTGGATGAAGGAAATCCAAGCCCAGGGGACAGGGCAGCACCTCACTTACATCTGTCTGTACCATCTGGCAGCGCTGAGCCCGGATCCGGCTCACGAAGCCGTAAACATCCACCTTCCTCTCCGCGTGCATCATGTCCAGCATGGCATCGATGACGATGAAAGTGCCCGTGCGTCCCACCCCGGCGCTGCAAGAGAGGGGTTGGGTGGGAGATTGGGAAGGAATTCTTCCCTGTGAGGGTGGGGAGGCCCTGGCACAGGTTGCTCAGAGAAGCTGTGGCTGCCCCTGGATCCCTGAAAGTGTCCCAGGCCAGGCTGGACGGGGCTTGGAGCAACCTGGGCTAGTGGAAGGTGTCCCTGCACCATGGCAGCGGGGTAGGACTAGATTTTCTTCAATGAGACCAGCAGACTTTAGGGAAAGACAAAGCTCTTGGATCAGCTGCTTCCCAAGAAGGCAGGAAAAATGGACTTGGGATGTTGCAAATGTGACCATCTCTGCCTTTAACCGTGGGGCTTCACCTTACTGAAGTGTGGAAACCCCTGTGGCTCCCCCAGGGTTGCTGCTGTGCCTGAAACCACTCCAGGTGAGGCCAATCTCCACGGCCCTTGCTCCAGGCAAGCTGCCAGCTCAGTACTGCTTTCTCCCAAAGAGGGATGTTATCTTCTCATGCCAGGGCAGTGGAGAGCCAAGGGAGATGCCACCAGCGCTCAGCTTGCCTCACTCAACATCCAGCCAACCCAAATGACCCCTCAAGATGAGTTGTAACACCCTAACATCACTGATTCCAAGAACTTCCTTCAATTCATGCCATTTCTTGCATGTCCCCATGAGGAACATCCCCATTTAACACAGGAAAGTTAAATAAAGGTAATGAAAGGGTCCTGACTGAAAAAAATTCCTTTTAAATAGGAGACGCTTTGCAGGTGACCCAGGATGGGCAGAGGACTCACCTGCAGTGCACCACTATGGCTCCTGCATATTGGGGATTGCAGGTCTTCACCTTCTTCAGGAATTTCAGCATCCCGATGGGGGTGAAGGGCACCCCGAAGTCGGGCCAGCTGGTGAAGTGGAACTGGGTCACCAGGCGCTGAGGCTTCTTGTTCGTGACATCACCAACCTGGAGGGGAATCGTGCCCTCAGGTTAATGAGAAATACTCAGGTTTTCCCTTCTTCCCCCAAAATTAAGAGAGAGAGGGAGTTGCAGACCCGAGATGGAGCTGGATGGCTTAAGAAGCAGCATCCACAGCTGAAAGGGCACGGGCTCAGGCTCTGGGACAAATCAGTCTCTAAAAACATGACATTTTAACCACCCAGCACCACATCCCACATCCGAGGGCTGTGAGATGCCAGCCTGTGTGTGGATCCAACCTGGCAGCAGCTGCCATATTTCATCCCCAGCAAGCTCAAACAGAAGCTGTTGCTCCATCCTTTCCCACTCCTCTGCCCTCATCAACCTCGGATTAAAGGCAGGGCAGGAAAACACACACATCCAGGCCATTGGAGTGAAGGGTTAGGCTCAGGAGAATCACACTCAGGGTCCAGACAGGTTTTCAGGCACCAGCTCTTCCCTGCCTACCTCTGAGGGCAGCAGGAAAACAAACAGAGTGACTAAAACACCCAGAGTCTCCTTGGAGGACAAGGAAATGTGGTGACAGATGGGAAAGCAATCAATCCCAACGCATACAGCGTTGGATTTTGTCTCAGCCGAGGGGATAAATCTGATTGTTTTCAGGCATTAAGTGTCTGTGAGTGAGAGCAGGAACCAACACTGGTAACAGCAAGTGCTGGAGCACTGCAGGATGGGATTTCAGCCCGGGCATCCCTCAGCTTCCCTGCTCTCAGCACAGCCACGCTGCTACCACTGGGAACAGGCTCTTGGGAGGAACAAATTCCTAACAGCCCTGGTTAAAAATGGGTGCCGGGGGTCATTTCATCCCAACTCTGCTCTCACAGAACCTTGGGAGGAGTTGAGCCAGCACCTTTGGGATGCCCAGTGTGGACAAGGGAGGGATGGGATGGGACAGGAAGGGATGGGAGAGGTGATCCCCGGCACCTGCTGGATGCAGAACTTGCGCACGGTGTAATCCACCAGGACGGTCACGTCCTCCACGGACACTCGGATGTTCCCGTATGTCCAGCAGCCCTGATCCGGCCAGTACTGAGCACATTTACACTGTCGGGGGAGAAAACAGGTGCAGGTGAGCTCTGGATACCCTCACAAGGCTGGGAATAGCTCCAGAACATGTCCATGGGCACAGGATGTGCCGGATTTGGCCCAATTTGGGTCAAATCCCAGCCTGTGAAACCTTCGGGCACCTACCTCTTTCCTCTCCTTCAGGTTGGTCACCATGACAATTGTCGCTGTGTTTTGCTCCCAAATCATCCTCCAAAAATCGTTCACTGTTTCTTCCTTTGGTCCTGAGGGGAAGGTAAAACAAAATGTCCTCTTTGGGATCCACCCCTCACCATCTGGGGCCAAACCCCAGCGTGTGAGGTCACACGTCACAAATGATCCAACACGTTTTTTGCCAATAGGTCACAGGAGGTTCTGTGGTGTCTGGAGATGTCTGGTCTGAGGAATAGTCCTATCACCCAGTAGCTGGAATTTTTGGATGTGTTTCATGGTCAGGAATTCCCTATTTAGCCCAAGAAGGGGAAACCAGACAGAGCATGGACTTGCCCAAGGTCACCCAGGGAAATTGTGGCTGTCCCAGAGTCTGCTGAAGTCCTGCCCTGGGATCTTGGGTTGCAGCCATGGGATCCCATTTCAGTGTGGCACAGGAATAGCTCCCTGCTGCCTGCCAGACACGGAGCTAACCCAGCTTCCACTCCCTTGCCAAGCCTGAGGCTCAGGGTGAGCCAAGAGAACAGCAGAGCCAAAGCTTAACCTGAGCCTGGAAGTGCTGACGGATCTGATCCAGCCTCCTTCTCCAGCCAGAGCCAGGGAAACTGGCCAGGGATGCCCTGACCCACTGGCAAGTCAAGAGAGGAAATACAAAACACTCCCATGGGCAGGTAACATCCTGCTGCTGACATGATCCCCACTCCGTGAGTGACAGTTTTGGTTTTAGGGATGTGTTTGGACTTCTGAAGACCACAAGGATGTTTCTCTCTACCCCATCCCTGGAAGTGTTCAAGGCCAGGTTGGATGGGGCTTGGAACAACCTGGCATAGTGGAAGGTGGCCCTGCCCATGGCAGAGTGGTGGAATGAGATGAGCTTTGAGGTCCCTTCCAGCCCAAACCATTCCATGATTCTGTGATTTGGGGGATTTAACTGAGCAGCCCCCTGGCAGTAATTCCAGAGGTCACAACGCCCTCCAGCAATGGGTGTTGCACAGGTAGGACTTCTCTTCCTCCACCAACACATCCAGCACTGCTCTTTGACTGGGAAAATAATTTTGGGAACAATCTGTGGGGCAGCCAGGCCTCCTTTCGACCAGGGGAGCTCTGCAAGATGCTGTGCTGTGGTTAGAGGGGCACAGCTCCGCTGAGCAGAGGGACCCAGCCCAGCTGTCCCAAACAGAGCAATGGGAGTAATCAAAAATGTACCTTGTGCAGCAATGAACTTGTTTTTCTCTTGGTACCCCTGCAGAGAAAAGCAGAAAAAGGACGAGAAATGAGTATTTCTCTAACACAAGAGTCATGAAATGCATCTACTTCAGGAACAAACAGAGCTGGCATCTGCTCTGCTGCCCATTCTCCCCTGTGCAGAGGAGGGGCTGCAGCCTCTGAGGGGAGAATCAGCACCAAAGACAGGCTGAAATAACTGAAAATCCTTTGTGCAAAGGGCCATTGTCCCCACGCTCACATCATGCACCTGCTGGCACAGGGTACTAAAGAAGAGGTACCTGGCAGCCCTTCCACTGGAGTCAGACCCTGCATCCAGAGCACCATGTAAAAATCAGCATTAATCCTTGGAAGAGGGGCTGTAGAACTCATGGGGATTGATTTTGTGTGTTTTATTTACTGGAGAGGAAAGGAAAAAGCTCTTTTGGGTCTTGCTCTGCTTCACGTGCCTCCATCTCTCATATGACCCTTCCAGCTGATCAGGGTCACATGGTGACAACCACAAAGGACCCATCTCCTCCCAGGGGCAGAGCAGGGCTACATTGCTTCCATTTTAGCTGGATTCCTTGATTTCTTCTTCATCCCCTTCCCACAGCCAGCCCTGCAAGCTGGGAAGCACTGATGATCAACTGGCCACACTTCAGGGATTTAAGCTGGTGTGGATGTGGCACTTGGGGACATGGTTTAGTGGTGGCTTTGGCAGTGGTGGGGGAATGCTTGGACTGGAGGGTCTTAAGAGGGCTTTTCCAACCTAAAAGATTCTATGATTCATCAGCTGTTTGCTGATCAGAAATCCCCAGCTCCAGCAGGAGTGGCTCCCCAGCCCTTTCCAAACCAGCCCGCTTGGCTTCGCTGCTTTTTTGAGGGGATTTCCCCTTCAAATCACAAAACTCACATTAATGAAGGAGGCGTTGATGTAGTCGGAGTCGGGGACCCCTTCCACGGGAGTCAGGTGAACCCTGGAATGATCATCTGGAGGGAAATTAAAACTCTGCATTAAAGACAACCCCCTCCACTCTGCTGGTACCCAGTGTAGCGAGAACCCAGGTGTCAGAGCGGAGCTCATGCTCCTGGCTCTGCTGCAAAAACACCTTCATGCCCCCAAATTCCTCTTGCTTAAACCCAGAGAGGTCCCAGACCTTGTCCAAGGTAGTTTTTCCTCTGCAGAGTGCACATTTGAGGACACCCTGAGCCAGCCCACTGCCCAGTGCCAGGCAAGAGCTGTCCCTTCTGACATTTCCCATCTGTTTTGCTCTCCACAGCCTCCTGGCTGCTGAGGGCTCCAGGGAGCTTCTCCTCACAGGTACCTAAAGCTAAAGCAGACACAGCCACCCACGTGGGAGGTGAAATGCCCTCAACTGTGCCCTTGCCCATCCCGAAACCAGGAATGGAGAGCCCTGGCAGGAGCCCCTGAGTGTTTCCCCCCCCCATCCAAGCAGCTCCGATACGTACAGGGCAAAATGTTCACATATCTGTTCTTCTCCTTGTTCTCCTCCTTGGAAGCAGCTTCACACGTGGCCTGTATGGGACACGCTGGGAGAGCCTGAAACGGCAGAAAAAAAGATTTTCCATGATGTTTTCACGGCACAGCAAGAACAATGTGCTGGCAAATGCCACATCTGAGCATCCTGCCCCTCCGGACACGTCCCCACCGCCCCTCACCTCCACCCCAGCAGCAGCTCCTCCTCCCCTCCGAGCTCAAAGTGATCATTTAAATAGCTGGGCCGGACCACAGAGAGCCAATCCCTTTGGAAAGGAGATGTCTGGAATCTCCTGGTCCATGGACACGAGGTGGCAGCAAAGCCTCCAGCTCCAAACCCACCCGGCAGCACTGAGCTCATTCCCGACTCCTGTCCACGGAGGCTCCTGCCCAGATTCCCTCATTAACAGTGCTGCTAATTGTGACCTGATTAAGCCCTCATCGCCCAAGCCCACCCAGTGATGGCAGAAGGAGCACCAGGGGACCTTTGGCTGGGGGGTGCTGGGGTGACAGGGGACACTGTCCCTGTGTTTCCCAGTCAAGCACAGGAGGCGCTTCCCCAGCGCTGTTATTCCACATCCTCTTTGAACAGCAAAGAATGTTCTGGAGGTATCCATCATCCCTTCCTCCAGTTGACAGGATGGCAGGATGACAGGATGGCAGGAAGTGTCCAGGGCAATCAGGTATTTATAACCCTAAAAATCCCCCTCCCTGAGCATCCATTGCACCTATTTGATTTCATCACAGCACGGCCAGGAAGGGGATCAAGTTGTGCAGCAGCTGGACAAAGTCAAGTGGCTTTTTTTTATCCTCTCATCGTTCTCATGGTGCCGTATCATGGCTTGGACCTAGGCTGGGAGCACAGGTCTGATGAGGAGCAGCTGAGGGAGCTTGGAAAGGGGCTCAGCCTGGAGAAAAGGAGGCTCAGGGGGGACCTTCTGGCTCTGCACAACTCCCTGACAGGAGGGGGCAGCTGGAGGGAGTCAGGCTCTGCTCCCAGGGAGCAGGGACAGGACAAGAGGGAATGGCCTCAAGCTGTGCCAGGGGAGGTTTAGATTGGATACTTAGGAAAAGTTTTTCACAGAAAGAGTTGTCAAGCACTGGCACAGACTGCCAAGGGCAGTGGCAGAATCACCATCCCTGGAAATGTTCAAAAAATGTGTGGATGTGGCACTTGGGGACATGGTTTAGTGGTGGTCTTGGCAGTGCTGGGTTAATGGTTGGATTTGACAATCTTAGAGGGCTTTACCAACCTTAATGAACCTATCCTGTTCTATTCAATTCTATTCTAATCTGTTTTTGTATTCACAGGGCAAACCAGATTTATTGTCACAAGCTGCAAAGCTCAGCAGCGTCAACAAGAGGCTGCAGCCATCCCTGAAGAAACGCTCTGGGCTTGTGGGACAAGCACAATACCTGAATTCCTCACAGCTGAAGGCCAGCCTTTGTCCCATACACTGCCATCGCTGTGTTCCAGGGTTAACAGCTCACTGAAATAGGATGGGGTCATTCCTGTTTCTCTGTCAGAGCTCTTTTTTCGGCCGTTTGGGATTTAAAGCCACGAGGACTGGGAGATGGGAGGCAGAGCTTGGGAGGCAACCAGCAAGCAGGGAAGCTCTGGAAGACCCCAAGACATCCGGGATCACTCCTGACTCCAGGAAAACGTAACTCTGAAGAGCTGGTTGCTAGAAACCCTCTGTTTTCTGCAGCGAGCGCGAGCAGCTTGTCCACCCTCACCGCAGACACGGACAGAATCAGCCCTTCGAGAAACCCCCAAGAACCACACCCTAAACCCGAATCCGAGGGCAGCCCGCGGGGCCTGAGGGTGGGAGCAGAGGCACTCACGTTGAACTCCTCCCGAAAGAGCTTGTTGTCGTCGGCCATGCGGCGGTTGATCTCCTCCTCCAGCTTGTCCACGGGCAGCGGGGGGTACTTGCGGTTGGTGCTGGGGGAGCGGGCGAGCAGGGGCATGCTCTGCGGCTCTGCAATGACACCCGGGGGTCACAGGGGCCACCAGCCGTCCCCCCATGCCCAGCACCGCCCACCCACGCCCAGCTGGGCACAGGGACCCCCGCGCGCCGCCGCGTTTAGGGCTGTCCTCGTGTTCGCACGGAACGGTTGGGGTCGGAGGGGATGGGAAAGGATCGTCTTGTTCCAACACCTTCCACCAGAACAGGTTGCTCTGAGGACAGCGGCACCTGGCTTGTGTCAGCACTGGGGTGGCAGCAGGGCCAGGGCAGTGCCCGTCCCCTGTGCTGGCACTGCTGGGGCACCTCCAGTCCCGGGGGCAATTCTGGGCCCCACACAAAAGGACTCTGAGGGGCTGGAGCGTGTCCAGGGAAGAGAATGGAACTGGGAAGGGTCTGGAGCAGCAGGAGCAGCTGAGGGAGCTGGGAAAGGGGCTCAGCCTGGAGAAAAGGAGGCTCAGGGGGGACCCTGTGGCTCTGCACAACTCCCTGACAGGAGGGGGCAGCCAGGGCAGGGTCAGGCTCTGCTCCCAAGGAACAGGGACAGGAGGAGAGGAAACGGATTCAGGCTGTGCCAGGGAAAGTTTAGATTGGGATATTTGGGAAAATTTCTTCATGGAAAGGGTTGTTCAGCCCTGGCACAGCTGCCCAGGGCAGTGTTGGAGTGCCCATCCCTGGAGGGGTTTAACAGCTGTGTGGATGTGGCACTTGGGGACATGGGTCAGTGCTGGCCTTGGCAGTGCTGGGGAAATGGTTGGACTGGATGATCTTAAAGGGCTTTTCCAACTCAAAAAAATCAGTGATCCTATGATGATGAACACCCTGGGATCTACACTCTGGCAGAGGCAGGACAGGGCACTGAGGACCAAGTCATCAATACTGGGGTTGGAGACCACCTCGCTTTGAATTCCAGCTTCTCCCTCTCTCACATGGAAAGTCTGGCACCACCACTGTGGCACAATTCCCAGGAGGACACAGCAAAGGCAGCAGCTGCTTGTGTTGCTCAGCAAAGCCAAGAAAGGCCGTGTGAGGGTTACACCAACACAGCTGAGGGTTTATGAAGTTCACACCTCCGTTTACAGTGATGTAAGATGGGCAGGGAAGGTCTTAGCAGCAAACATAAAATAAAAAAGGTGCTGAATTTCAGTTAGTGGTTCTCAGAAGGTGTTTGGTTTATGTGGAAGGAGTGCTGAAAAAGATCTGAACTGAGTTTAAGAAGCCTCTTCAGATCTTAATTTGGTGCCTACCATATGGATGGAGATGCCCAACTTCAGAGCCTCAATGGCTCAAAGCCTCTGGTTCAAAGCTCAGGGGCAGAAGAATTCAGACATTGCACAAGGCTTTAAAATGGCATCTGTGCATGTTTAGGGGGTACAACAATGTTTTTATAATGAAAATAAGTGTATTCCCTGCTTTCTCCTGGAAATATTAGTTTGGTGTCGACAGTTAGAGTGAAGATCTGAGTTTTAATCAGAGACCATCCTAAACTGAAAAGAGTAGAGGAATGTTCAATTACTCCCCAAAGACGCGTTTTTTTAAAAAAAGGTTCTTATCTGAGTCAAAGAAATACTGTGAAAACTCAAGAGGACTGTGAGGAGTTTGATTTTGAAAGTGATCACCCATTTTAATACCAACCACTTGAGGGCACACATTTAGTCACTGGAATGAAAGCTGGGAAATAAACCTTCATCCTATAAAAGCATGCCAAAAGCACGGAAAACACGGAACAAGGAGATCAGGAAACAACAACAAAAAATATAAATTAAAAAATATTTGCCCACGAAAACACGAGGTGGGAGAGACCCCTGTGTGGCACCAGGGGGACTCACCTGTATCGTCCGTCCGGCCGTTGGACAGCCGGAAGGAGTTGGAGTGGCTCCCTGCCTGCTTGTATTTCTTGAACCTACCAAAGGGAATTGGAGTGGAAAAGTCAGTAAATACCCACCAGGAGGCCCAGCTCCCCTCCCAGATGAGAGAAAGAGTGTCCCACACTTTCTCGTGGCTTCATGAATTAGGTGGTGGGTCCAGGAAGCTGCAGGATCTCTAAAATCCTGCCTGTGGGCAGAGCTTCTCACTGAGCACATCTGGAACAGCTGCAGGAGCCCAGAGCGAGGTGGAAGCCAGGAGAAGCTTTAAGGGTGCTCACTACGGAGGACACCCCAAGGAGTTCCTGCTCCCTGGCTGATCCTGTAGAGAACATGAAGCCCAGGCTGATCCATCCTGCCCCTGCTCCATGTGCTTTTAACTTGGAGCAGCCGCTCCTGCTCCCTTTCCCTGAAATTGGGAGTTTTGCTGAATCACTGGGCAGTGAACACAAACCCTTTTATTCAGGGCTGGAAGCCAGGTGGGAAGGGCTCAAACTCTGCTGCTGCCGAACTCCTGAGGCAAAACTCTCCTCAGGTTCACTGCTGTGAGGGCAGGCCTGGAGCCAGGAGACAGAGGGAAGTTTTCCACTGCTAAGAAAATTGTTTTTTCTTTTTAAATTTTTTTTTTTAAGATTTACTTAATCACCAAACTGGTGAGTAAATTAAAATGTTTACTGCAGGGAATAAAGACTCTCTTAGTTATGCTTTCAGGAGCTGGGAATGCTTCATTTTGAGCAGGGCAGATGCTCGGGTTTTAAAAAATGGACCTAAGAAGGCTTTTTTATTATGCTGTAATTCCAATTACAGCATCACCTAACACTCCTCACAAGCTCCTGCCATTCACAGTGAAAGGTGCACAGGGACCATGTACAGGTTTGGTACCCAAAGCAGAGTTTAGATGTTGGACCTTGCTTGATATCAACATGGGAATCAAGGAATAACACACAGAAAGCACTTTGTGGCTGTGTTCAGCCTCCCTGGGTTACTCAATCCATCATTTGCAGCCTCACAAGGAAACCTCACCTGCTTTTCCCCACACTGACAGGGCTTCAGTTCATTCTACCCACTAAATGTGACATTTTGGGAGGCAGAACAGGAATTCCCCACATGAGGAATAAGCATCATTCACCAGATAACCCCAAACGTGGTTTTCATTCATTGTCCTTACAGGTTTCTTTTCAAAGCACCAGCTGTGTCAGCCTTTAGCCTGGGAGGCAGCACAAAAGGCTCATTCCTGTTCATTCAGGAATTGTTTCTGTCAAACAAGGGAATCCAGCAGTGAAGCAGCTCTTACCTCAACATGTACAGAACAATAATAATAAATACTATGACTAGGAGGGAGGACAGGGCCACCATCACAGCTATAATTGGAGTCTCATCTGCAAGAGGAAGAGAGAAAGGTGTGGTTATGGACATTGAAAAACTTCCAGACCCATCATTTAACAGGGCAGAGTTCTGCAATTTCTGCGTGAAAAACAATTCTGACGATGATATTAGTAATAAAAACATAATAAATAATAAATAGTATTAAGTGATGTTGCATTTTTTCAGCCTGAGAGTGAAGACAGCAAAGGACCCGAGCGAGCACCACGTGCCTCAGACACTCCCAGGGCAGATTAAAACATGAAACCACCAGTCAGAGCACCTCAATCTTCTCCAAGGGTTGGTCACTGTGAAGTTGTGACCTTGCAGATGAAAATAGTGATGGAGAAAGTTGGGACTGGGCTATTTTGGGGGTTTCTTCTGCACAACTGAATGTGCACATGGTGGCTCAGCAGCCACCACTAGAAATTTCCTCAGTCAGCTGGTGAGCCACAAAATTTTCTGCCTGAGACTGAAGGATCCAGAGAAGTTCCTAACAGGCCCACGAGTTTGGTATAATGTGATAAGGAAGTTTATATCAAAATGGGTGAAAACTGTGGCCTCTGTAAGATCCCACAGATGCTGCATTTGTAACACCACCGCGATTTTGCTACCAGTTCCTTGTCAAACAGGACAAGAGGGCAAAGCTTCCTGCTGCACCTGGGATCTGAACACCTCCAGGGTGAGAGTTGGTGTGGACCAGGCTGCTCAGAGGAGCTGTGGCTGCTCCTGGATCCCTGGAAGTGTTCAAGGCTGGATGGGGCTTGGAGCAACCTGGGATAGTGGAAGGTGTCCCTGCCCATGGCAGGGGGTGGAACTGGATGAGTTTTAAGATCCCTTCCAACCCAACCATCCCATGATTCTGTAATTAGAGAATAATTTGGGTTGGAAGTGACCTCCAAAGACCACCCAGTCCCACCCTCTACTCTTTCCTCCCTGGAAACACAGAGTTTAGAGAGCAGGAGATGTCGGACACCGCCAGGCCACTGAGTGTGACCCAGTTTGGCTTCCGTGCAGAAGCTCCTCAAGGGCAGGTACCTCACAACTCCCTTGCAAAACCACTGAGATTAGTCTGAAACATTCCCATCCTCCAGACCCACAACAGATTTTTTTCTTTTAAATAAGCCATTTGTATCTTGTGCTGGAGGTCACTGAATCAGTGGTCGGTGCTGGCAAATTACCCAGCTGGGTTGGAAGCCAAGCAGCTCCAGCCAGGGAGGAGAATGGCCCTGAAGGGCATTTTTTCAGATAAAAGTGGATGCCAGCCATGCCAGCTGGGGTTATTTCCATTTTTCATCAGCTCCCTCCATCTGAGGGGGCCACCACACTGTGTCTGCACAGCCCCAAGAGGCTGCAAACCATGACCCCTCTTCCCACCTTCTGTGCATCCATTTCCCTGCAGATTCCTGCTCCATGTGTCTCACCAATTTCAGCCAGCAGATTTCCTTAGGTGGAGTTTATTTTGTCCATCTCTGAGCTACGCAGGGGCACTCTGGTTGTATTTCTGTGTTTGTCCTTCTGTGGTGTGGGAATGTTATTTCTATTAAAACATACTATTTTTGTGTAATGATTTCAAGGCAATGACCTGGTGTGGCAAATAAAAAAAATTAAATTATCCTGGTTTTCCATGTCTACTGCCCTAATGCACTGGCATCTCCCACAGCCCAAAAGGAATTTATTGGGAATTCTGCCTCCTGCACACCTCAATAGGTGCCTGAGCCTTGGCATTCCCCACCCTGACGCTTTCCAAAAGCAAGAACAGGTTGGTCTTGGCCCAACCACAGCCAGCCCTGGCCTCTCAGGGAGACTTCTGAGCACAGCCACCACCTCCATCCTGGCTGCAGGAGCAGAAGGAGAGCTGCCTTGCCAAAACCTGTGGTGTTAAGTCACCGTTGGGACCATTTTTTCCTGCCTTGGCTGGAGTTAAGCTGAGCCTAACCAGTGCTGAGGCACGCTGGAGCTGCCAGGGGCAGCGGTGGCTGGTGATTTGTGAGAGGTGATTTGGAGGCAGGGGTGGCTCTGGCAGCAGGATGCAGATTTGGGGGCAGGGGTGGCTCTGGCAGCAGGATGCAGATTTGGGGGCAGGGGTGGCCGTGGCAGCAGGGTGCAGATTTGGGGGCAGGGGTGGCTCTGGCAGCAGGGTGCAGATTTGGGGGCAGGGGTGGCTCTGGCAGCAGGGTGCAGGGAGTCTGGAGGGTTTGGGGTTTTTTTGTGGCCGTTCTTTCGACACATCTGGCAGGATGAGGAGTCAGAGCTCTCCCACTGCTAACGGCCCACCCAGCAAAGCCCCGGCAGGAAACGAGCTGGAGGGTCCCCAGCTGCTCCCTCCCTGCCCTGCCAGCCCTGCTGAGCTGTGCCAACTCCCCCACAGCTCCTGCCCTGCTCCAGCCTCAGCCTGAGGGTTTCACGCTGGCAACTCATTTGGAAAAGGGACAAGGACTCAACCTTCAGCTCCCACAGTGCTGGAGCACCCACCGCAGTCCAGAGCTTGGAAGGCATCAGGATGACTAAATCTTGTCCTGGCCCCTCTGGGGAGACACCAAACCCTCCTCTGGTGCTGGGGATCATGTCCCAGCTGGAGGCAGAGGTGCTCTATAGGCTGCTCCCTGCACATCACACAGACCTGGGTGCAGTCATGGCAGAGGGACAGGGCTGAGCAGCCCATCCCTGCTCACAGCTGGCAACATCTGCCCACTAAACCAGTCACAGAATGGTTTGGGTTGGAAGGCACCTTGAAGATCATCCCATTCCACTCCCTGCCATGGCCAGGGACACCTTCCACCAGACCAGTTTGCTCCGAGCCCCATCCAAGCTGGCTTTGGACACTTCCAGGGATGAGGCAGCCACAAATCTCCAGGCAACCTGTGCCAGGGCCTCACCACCCTCACAGGGAAGAGTTTATTTCCAATATCTAATCCAAACTACTCCCAGTTTGAAGCCATTCCCCCTTGTCCCATCACTCAATGCTCTTGTAAAAAGTCCCTTACTAACATTAGCAATATTAATATAAATCTTGTTAGGAAGTCAGATGTATTCCCATTTTATGTTTCTTTGCTCTCAGGAGCAGGGATGAACAGAGAGATGGCAGAGAGAGCACAAAGTCAGGCCTAAGCCAGGCCAGACCCGAGGGAAATTACACTGAGCACTGCTGCAGAGGCTTAGCCACAATTTCAAACGAGTTCCCTTGGACCTGCATCCCTTTCATTCCCCCTGCTAACTGTGTGCTGCCAGTCAGTGCTGCAGAGCATCTGGCTGCTCCCTGGACCATCAGCGGGCTGGGTGAGCCAGGCACAGCGAGCAGCACAAGGCAGAGTTTGCAAAGCTGCAACACCCATCAGAGCTGGGGTGGAAACACCCAGAGGCAGCTCCTTCCTCCAGGTGGGAGCCAGGCGGGCTCTGCCCGCTCCTGGAGCGCTAAAGCCACGAGTAATTGCAAATATTCTGGTAGAGATGCCAGTTCTCAGAGCTGAGAGATGGAAAAATGTCCCTAAAGTGCTGTTCTCTTACAAGAAATGGATTTGTGTTACCGCTTGCCAACAGAATGAAGGAGAATAATAATTATTCCCATCATCTGCAGGATGGGTTTGGATCAAATCGCATAAGTCACAGTCAATAAAGACAATTCAGGAGCAAAAAAAAAAAAACCCAAAAGGAAATTTCCTGAATGACTTCTTAGGCTTTGGTCATCCAGCTCTAGGGACGTGCTGACATTCTCAGAGCAGGAACAATTTGTATCTAACAGGACATGTACAAATTGGAATGAGATTGTTTCGTTCTAAAAAGAAAAGCCCAACAGAAATTAAGATATCAGCGTGTCACCAGCTCTTCTAAAGAGCTTCAGAGGCCTCGTAAAAGCACATTTGGAAGTCCTAAGGAGAGCTCTCTAATAGCAGAACGCGTCTGGAAATGTTTTTACTGACTAAAGAGCAATGAAATATAAAATTCTTACCTCTTCTGTCAGAGTTACCTGCAGGAAAAGAAAACAAAAGTCTCTTAGCAACAAAGGAACAAGACATTTTAATAAGTCAGGAAGGATCAAAGACCAAGACAGGAACAAATTTAGTAACTCTCATCATCTGCCTGTAAATCTTTCCTTTAAAATACCAGCTATAAAGTCAGGATGTTAAAATGAATTTCTGAGTAAGGGAAAAGGAACAAATCCCGACTTTTTATCAGCAGAACGTGGAACTGAAGCCAAGCTTTAACACCAATAAACACAACTTACTGTTTAAACCCATAACCAGCAAGTCACTGGTGTAATTCATTAGCACTTAAACACCAAGAGATAACACTGGTGCCTAATTTTAAGAGAGTGGCTGAGCCAAGAGTTCAATTAGGAGCAGCTGGGCTCAGGGATGGGGGCAAGGAGCATCCAAGGGAAGTCTCTTCCTGCTGGGTTGGATGTCTCTTCCAGAGGACACCAGAACAAACCTGTGCCAGGGAGAGCAGAGCCCGGCTCTCCTGGGACAGTGCTGCTGGCACAGGCACCCCGTGGCCATGATCTGTGTGTGAAGAGCTGCAGCAAAGGGCTGAGCACAATCCTGGTGGGTTTGGACAAGGAGGAACTGCCTGTACAAAGTGCGACCTTCCGCCCCAGTCCCCTTCTCGAGCACCACTTATTTCTTCCGTGACTAACACCCACATTTCCTGTTACATCTAATGGCAAGGGCAGCCCTAAAACTGATTTTGCTCCTTGACAAATTACTTGAGATGAAGGAAGAATTAGGTTTGGTGGTTTGTTCTCAGGACTGCCATCAAGTGAGAGGCCACTTGTGCCCGTGATGGTGCAATGGCCAATGTGTCATGGCATACACCAGGGGAGTTCACCTCAACCGGTAACACAAGTCACAAAAATGCAATGGAAACACAAAAATAATAAATTCAGCCTCCCCACAGCAGACATCATATTACAAAATCCAGATATTAGCAGCACTTGAGGGTTTTGCCTCCATCTCTCCCATTTGAAGGCGACATTTATTCCAAACTTGTCCCACGAGTGTGTCTAAGGCTATGCCGGATTCCTTCACTCTGCAGAAAAGGATTTGTGTTGGGAAGGAAGCTGGACAAGCTCAGGGGTGGCAGGACACTACGAAAGCTGGGTTGTGAACTTCCTCCAGCCACATCCCTTCCTCTGCTGGTAGCAAAGACAACTTCACTGCAGCTTCATGGGCTGTGGCTTTCAAAGATTCCCAGAGGAAGAGGGCACACACTGATGTGCAGAGATACCCAACACCCAAAATCCCTTGGGAAATTGGTTCTTAAGGAATATACACTTGACACTTCCCTGCATTAACACCACCATTAGCTTGTTTCAGTGTTTGCTACCCCACCACCAAGTTATCAATTCTGCTTTTCCACTAAATCCCAAGGCCCAGCAGGCACTGCCATCTTCCTGTTGCAACTTGGAGACATGTAATACCAAAGCTGGGTCTCAAACAATACAATGAGCAATCCATGGCTGAAGAGTCACAGCTCAGCAAAGATTTCTGGTCACCTCAACCTCTTTTTGCTTGATTTTTCACTCTTAACCTGCACTGAGCAGCCAAACTACACTTTATGGGGTCACTTTCCTGACGTGCCAAGAGGGGAATGAGATCAGGATGGCAACAGAGACAACTCTCTCTCATCTGGACTTTTCAAAGATTAAAATCACCCAAGTAATGGGGAAAATTGATAATGTAAGGAGAGAATCATAGAATAGTTTGGGTTGGAAGCAAAGTTTATCTGGTGCATCTGTGGACATCTTTCACTAGATAATCTTGGCCTAAACCTTTGGTCAGACAAATCTCTTCCGATCTAGGCCATTCAGGAAGTTATATCGTTGTGTATGACCACAGAACTGGCCCCAAAGTGTTTTCTTGCTCCATTTTGCTCAGCAAAACAAAAGAAGAGCAAAGACACAAACCCAGAGGCAGGATGGCCTGGAGAAGAAGAGGTGGAGGAGGTGCCTACCATTGTGGGAAGCAGAAGAGGTCTCCTGTGTTGTCACCACCATGCTGAAATTCCTCTCCGTCGTCTCCGCCTCCGTGCTGGGGACAGTGGTGCGAGGAGCCGACGGCGCCACGCTGGGGAGCAGGGACAGGGCTGGAGGCACAGGCACGGTTGTCCCCAGGGTGGAGGAGATGTTGAGGCTGCCAGTGGTGGTGTTGGGGGAGATCCTGGCGGCTGTGGTTGGAGGAGGCTTCGGCGCTGTGGTAGAAACAGTCCCTGGAGTGCTCATGTTGAGCCTGCTCGTGCTCGGTGTGGTCCCATGCTCAGGACCTGGCGTGGGAGCTTTGGTGGGGCTCCTGGGGGAGGTGGACACTGTTGTGGGTGGCTCTGAGAAGGGAAAAGCACAGGGGAACCTATGTGAGATTCTTTTCTGTGACACTGGAAGGTTTGGATGTTGAAGATTCACATGCAACTATAAGGATAAAACAACCAACAAATCCCAAGCGCAGGACAGGGAATGCTCTGCACAGCAGGTGATGCAAATGTCATAAAAATATAACCTGAACAGGTGCTATTTATGGGGAGGTACAAACATTAGAGCACCTGGAGGTGAGGATCAGTATCAGTCAGGGGTAAAACCTGTGGGTCCCATTTACGAGCACCGAAGCTCATCAATACCCTCTTTCCAACACTTTATGTTACAGTTACGTGGAGGGAAGAAGAAATAAGACACTGAGCACATTCACACTCACTCCTTTGATCCTAAAGATGGCATAAAGGAGAGACGACGAGCACAGCTTACCTGTTGTAATGTTGTTAGCACCTACACTTATCAGGCCACTTCCGAGCAAAAGGAGAAAGAACCACAAATCCATGTTGACCTGGGGAGGAAAGCACAGAACACTTATTTAAACCCTCATGCAACATCATCCCAAAATAACCCAAGGTGGTGACGTCGCTGTGCATCTTGCAGAGCTGGGAGGGAGGAGTGGAAGTGTGGCTGGAGTCCCTGCAGGCATCTGGATGGGAAGGATTTATGGGTGTGTTCACATGACCCCAAAGGGAGAGCACATGGAGAGATCCCAGTCTGGTGGAGCAGCAAAGGTGTCCATGGATGAAGCAGGGAATGGGTGAACTGTGGGAGAGCACGAGAGGAACAAGCTGAGCACTAAGGACAAGCATCTGGTCTCAAAGGAGATTAAAAAATCATTGATATAGTGGTCTGCAAATGACTGTACTCCGAGCAAATTCAAATGCAATTTAGGTGAAGACCATGGCAAAGAGCCTTGATCCCAAATGCCCCAGAACTGGAGGCAGGAATGAAGGAGAGGCCAGCTCTCCCTGGCTCAATGTTACTGGGCAGGGGCAGAACACTCAGCTCCATTGGATTCCCTGTGCATGTGGACAAATAACCCAAGAAGATCAGCAAGCTCAGGCTGCACACCCGTACTGTACGTGCTTCCCAGGAAGCGTCCAGCAAAATTACAGGACGATGACATCAGTAAAATAATTTCCCCCAGCCCTTTTAAATACAAGATTTTTATGCTGATTTCTTTTCTCTGGAGACCTCAGAAAGCTCCTGAGAAATGGCTATCATCTCCTCCCAAACACCTACGGATCCAGAGGCCCGGAGCTGTGAGATATCATCGTGCTGGCCAGGACAGAGCCCAGAGCTGCCAAGCCCAGGCCAGCACGTGGCCAAGGGGCCTCCCAAGGATGGGCCAACACCTCTTCCCTGCTTTGAGCCCAGAGAGGGCTCGGACACAGCTCTGCTCCGTGCCATGGGCTGGCAGCTGCCGCACAACTCCCATCCTTCAGGCTTTTGTCCCGTGTCCAGTTGCATCTCCAGGATCTCCCGGGAGAGAGCGGCGAGATCTCTCTGCCAAGTCAACCTGAGGCGCTGCCAAGAACGCGTTTTATTCCCTCCCCCACTAATACATCTTGTGTTGTTTGTGCTTCTTCTATTTATTTAAATCTGCTTCATCTAGACCCATCCCAAACTCCGGGCAGAAGGACAACACTGAAGTCATCCACGCGCTGGAAATGGTATCACCAATACCAGATCCTCCCACCCCACCCGGGAGTATCCTCCCACCAGCACCACCTACTTACATGTTTTTCCTCCCCCTCCAACAGAAAACCTGGCAAAAATCGACCTTACTCAATGACCAAAAGGTCAGACAAACCCTGAACCAGAAGGAAACCAAGCTCCAGAGATAAGAGCTTTCCGTAGGCTCCGTCCACGGCCAGCCCTGCTGCTGCAAGCAGGGCAGGGCTTTCTCCAAGGGTCCCACTGGTGTGAGCAGTCAGCATTCCAGAGGGTTTCATCACCAGTTAAAATATCTGTCTGCATGAATTTGAACTGATTCAGCCCTCCTGTCACTGGTGAGAGCAGCACTGGTCCTGCAACGCCTCCCCCAGGCTATGCTCCAGGGTGGGATGTCGGGAAAAACCCACAACCAGTAGTTGGATGGTTTGATGACATGTTCCACTCTCGGTGATTAACACACCCCACTCAGCCTGGTCGGCTGCCTGCCAGAGGCTGAGATGAGCCTGGTCTACACAGGTTTGGCTTTGGGGAGAAAATCCAGTATTTATAAGGAATGAATTTTTCCCCGTGAGGGCGGTAAAGCCCTGGCACAGGGTGCCCAGAGAAGCTGTGGCTGCCCCTGGATCTCTGGAAGTGTCCAAGAACAGACTGGACAGGGCTTGGAGCAACCTGGTCTAGTGCAAGGTGTCCCTGGCTGTGGCAGGGGTTGGAACTGGATGGTTTTTAAGGTCCCTTCCTACCCAAACCATTCCATAATTCTATGATCTTTGTAACTCGCTGCACGACACAGACTGTTCAAGCATCCCACTGTGGAATCCCACAGAAATAAGGTTCTCATTCTGATGGGACCCGCGTGCAAAAGCAGGAGGAAGTTAAGCCCACACTGAAACCCCAGAGAATGGAAATGATGGCACAGAGATGCTCTGAAAACCTCACAAGGGCTGATGAAAGCACCAAGGTCTCGTCATCGTAACCACTTCCCTCTCTGGGAGCCCATCACTGCCACAGCAAGGACACAATGGCAAGGGAAAGGGAAAGACTCAGCTCTTCTGGAAATACTGCCAGAAAAAAGTGACCACTTGCTGTATTTTGATGAATATTTGCACAGAAACACCATTCATGAAGGTGGATGTGGCTCCTTTCTGTTCCTCCAACTTGTTTCTCAAAGCAAGAGTTCCCTTTCATCTGAGATCTCCATTCATTTGGGATCCTGTTCACTTGGGATTCCCAATTCATTTTGAATTCTGTTCATTTGGCAACCCATTCACTTGGGAGCCCCAGTCATTTGGGATTCCCATTCATCTGTGCTTCTGTTCATTTGTGATCCCGCTCATTTGGAATCCCATTCGTTTGGCACTCCCATTCATTTAGTATCCCATTAATTTAGGGTCCCTATTCACTTGGGGTCCTCGTTCATTTAGGATCCCATTCATTTCGGATTCCCATTTATCTGGGATCCCACTCATCCCATTTCTGCTCCTGTTCCAGGCAAGCTGTGCCAGAGCCTCCCCACACCCTCACCACACTTTCCCTTGGTATGAAAGCAGGACGTGGAGGGTGGGAGGAAAGAAGGAAAAGCGGTGAGTCTTTTCTTTGCTCTCCATTACAGGGAAATAACCCACAAAGGATAAAAGAGCTTGGGCTTATTTCCATGCCCGTGATTGCTACATGGATGAAAGCTGCAGGAGATTCCTGGACCGGCTGCAAAGCCCCTTTGGGATGGTGGGATGATCACAGAATCATTTAGGTTGGAAAAGACCCTTAAGCTCATCAAGTCCAGCCATCGATGAGGGTCCCTCCTTCACTGAGCACACAGCGCAGCTCCGATGCCCTGGGATTACATCAGCGGGCAGGGAGCTCTAAACCCCCCTTGATTCTACATTTAATCAGTTCATTGATCCATGAGTGGATTGCAGGAGGAGGAAAGGCTTGGCAAGGGGAGATAATGCTGGATTTCCCCGAGCCTTGCCCCGCTTTTGTGAAGAAAGCTGGATGCGGGCGGTCCGTGCAGAACCTGAGTTTTTATGGCTTTATTACTGTGACTGTCAGAAGGAACGGGATGCTGGGAGCATCCCAGCTTGATGTGCACATCGTTACCCGAAAATCCAAATCCCGGGAGCTGCTCCTGTGACTGGCAATCAGCTGCCAGAGCTGCTTTATCACCTTAAAACCGGATCCGGAGCAGGGAGCAGGCGAAGAGCCCTGCGCCAGGGGAGGGCTGTGCCAGCCCAGCTCCCAATTCCCAGCCCCTGCTCTTAAACACTCCCTATTCCCAAAAGCAGCATAAATAAATGCCAGTGGTTCGCCGTTCCCCGGCTCCTTAACATAAAAGGCCTCCAGAGTCCTACCCCAAAGCTGGAGAAACCTGAGTCTCCCTTCCCCCTCGGCTCCCTCCCTGCTGGTTTCGGAAACGGAGAGGAAATACTTGTAATGTTATCAACATAAACACAGCTCTTGGCCGGCTGCAACATCCTGCGAGCTCTGCAGAAAAACACCCTGACGTCAGGGCGCCGGCTCTGCCCAGGAGAAAGGAGCCGGCTCCGGCACCGCTGCACCGGAGGGTCGGGATGCTCGGCATCGTGGCTTCGTTTGAAACGCTCCTTGTTCAAAGATCAGGGCTGGAAACCTTGATAATTGCCACTGGTGTGCCCATAAATATTATATGTATGTATTTTTATATCTATATATATATAGATATAGATAGATAGTGCATGTGCACTGCACTCTTCCGCAAACTGCTTGGGATCTTCCTCATAGGAAAGGCTGGATTTTAAGCTGCAGGATGTATGTTTTAAAAGCAGCAGATCTTGTCAAGATGATTGATGCTGGAGGGGGCAAAAAATAAAGGAAATAATCTCTTTATAAAGCAATAAGTGGCTTCAAAATGCACGCGCTGGTGCTGCAGTCGGGGTCAGGCTGCAGGATCACCCCGCCGTGCTTCCAGAATGCAAAGAATTGGTGTTTATTGCTGCAGAGACTGTCCAGGTCCAACCCGGATACAGCCGTCCACAATCAAAGGCAGGATTTACCCCCACCTCTGACATATTCCTAATTCCTGGAAAATGAGGCAATCTTTTTCTGTGTGCAGTGAGGAGACACAACCTGAATTCTAACCAGCTTTCCTGGGACCCCAGAAATCCCTGCTGTCATCAGGAGGATGCTGAAAGGCAGTGGCTCAACTGAGACTGCCTGACTGCCTCGTGCTGGCTCCAACCACAGTGAAAAATAAAAATTATATTCAGTTTTCCTTTTTATTTGTTGGCAGGGGGAGAGGGTGCAGAACTGGGAGCAAGGTTGGCTCTTTGAAGCAGCTCACAGTAGGGCGAGAACAAGCACGAGCATAAAGAAAGGGGAAAAAGGTCATTTTTAAATTCTTTTTGGTGGCAGCAAGCCATCAGCATGGCTCAGCCACCCTGGAAAACAAACCTGCCATTCCCTCTCCCCCTCCCTGCTCCTTTTAAATCCTGTTTGTGGATTTCCAGCCTCTCACTGGAGCTGTGATCCACGGCAGAGGAGTTTGTCTGATAGCAGGGCGACTTCATCATAACCCCAAACCTCTCGTCTTGGATGAGATGCAAAGGATGCAAAAACACACATGGAATAGCCGAGGGCTGCGGCGAGTTGGCCATCACAGGGAGAGAAGAACTGAATTTAGGGAGGAAAAAGGGTTTTGTTGCACTAAAACGCAGTGACTAATTCCTTGCATGTGTCTCCGAAGCTGAAGCGAGGCCTTTGATGTGTCACTGAACATTATTCCCCCACCCTCTGCTTTTCCACTCTTCACCAGAAAAGATGAATCACAGCAGCCATTCACCCTTTCTGAAAATCCATTTAGTTTTCCTCTTTTTTTTTTTTCTTTCAAATAAACAGGCAGCTTCCACACGAGTGACAGCCCCTGTATAGAACGGGGCAGGAAGAGGAGGATGAACCTGTGGGAAGGGCCTGGAGCTTGGCTTTCTCCACCTGCTCAACCTTCCACAATCACTGCTGTCCTGCACATCAGCACTTGCTCATGGCACGGTTTGGAAGGCACCTTAAAAACCATCCAGCTCCAATCCCTTGCCATGGGCAGGGACACCTTCCACTAGCCCAGGTTGCTCCAAGCCCCTGGCCTTGGACACTTCCAGGGATGGGGCATCCAGCTTCTCTGGGCAACCTGCACCAGGACTCTAACAACCTCACATTAATGAATTTCTCCATCTAATTCTGCTTTCTGGCAGTGGGAAGCCACTTCACCCCGTCCCATCACTCCAGGCCCTTGTCCAAAGTCCCTGTTCAGCTCTCCTGGAGCCCCTTTAGGCCTTGGAGGGTGCTTGAAGGCCTCCCTGGAGCCTTCTCTTCTCCAGGTGAACACCCTCAGCTCTCCCACCTGTCTCCAGAGCAGAGGGTCTCCAGCCCTTGGAGCATTTTCACGTCCTTCAGTCCAACAGGTGAACGCACACTCATCTTACCAAGAGCAACATCATGATGTGTGCAAGGACAGAACCCAACCCTATTCTCACCTGGATTTCTGGGCACCTAGAAATATCTGTCACTGTTAGGACAATGTTAAAAACTGCTGGTCTGAACCAGGATGAGCCTTTCCTGTGGATAAGAACTTCAGTGA
This sequence comes from Oriolus oriolus, assembly GCA_013400235.1. Taxonomy (NCBI): domain Eukaryota; kingdom Metazoa; phylum Chordata; class Aves; order Passeriformes; family Corvidae; genus Oriolus; species Oriolus oriolus. The sequence goes on along the minus strand of VXBT01006277.1, from coordinate 868,148 downwards.
ACTGTTAACCCACCCCATGGCGATCCTGTCCCAAAGCCCAGCAGCGACGTGTGCGAAGCCATCGCGGGGGATGGAGAGGATCAGGTGTTCACCAGCCAGAACATGGAAGGAGGTTCCCCAAGCAGGTCCAGGGAGGGGATCCTGCCCCTCTGCTCAGCACTGGTGAGGCCACACCTGGAGCACCGGGTCCAGTTCTGACTCCCCAGGAGAAGAGGGACATGGACGGACTGGGGAGAGCCCAGGGAGGGGACTGGAGCATCTCTGCTCTGAGGAAGGGCTGGGAGAGCTGGGACTGCTCAGCCTGGGGAAGAGAAGGCTCCGGGGGTCTCATCCCTGTCCATCAACACCTGCAGGGAGGGTGCAGAGAGGATGGAGCCAGGCTCTTGCCAGTGGTGCCAAGGGACAGGACAAGGGGCCGTGGGCACACACTGACCACAGGAGGGTCCCTCTGAACATCTGGGAACACGTTTTGGCTGTGGGGGTGACCAGGTGCTGCCCAGGGATGTTGCGGAGTCTCCTTCCTCTGAAATATTCAAAATTTGTCTGGACACCGTCCTGTGCAACCGGATCTGGCAGCTCTGCTGGTGCAGGAGGTTGGATCAGGTGACTTCCAGAGGTTCCTTCCAAAGTCTATCACTGAGATTCTGTAACTGACTGTCCTGCAAACTTCTCAGAAAGCAAAGCTACTGGGATTGAAGCTCATAGTGGAGTAAGAAAGCACCCAGCACTGAGTAGGAGATCCCCACACTGTGCAGGCCGTTGGAAGGGATGCACAAGGACCACCAAGTCCAACTCCTGATCCTGCACAGGACAACCCCAAAAATCACACCATATGCCTGAGAAAAATCACACCATGTGCCTGAGAGCATTGTCCAAACACTTCTGGAACTGAAAAATAAACTGATGAGATTTTCAGCAAAAAAAACCAGAGAAAAACAATAAATGTGGGTGTTTTTGGGACATGAAATAGTTCAATTTCCTACAAAGATGCAGAAATGTTAACAATGGGTACCAGTCATTGAAGCAGAGAACGGTTTGGGTTGGAAGGGACCCTAAGGATCCAGTTCCAACCCTCACAATTAGTCCTCTGTAACTGGCACATCAGACCTTACTCTTCTGTATTATCTCGCTTTTAGGAAAGAAATTTGTTCCTGTATGTTTAAAAACAAGCAAATACTAACCAAGAGCCTACAGACTTGATGGTCTCATGCTAAAATTATGGCTGTAAAAGCCAGGGGATGAGGCTCCACCCCTGGATGAAGCCAGGAGCAGATCTGCGGCACATCTAAGACCAAGGCCCCGGAGGATCCTTGTCCATGGAGCTGCATGGAAGGGCACAGCCACCGCCTGGAAACCGCCCGAGGTGCCTCGGAGGGGAAGAACTACAAATACAAATTATTTTCCTAATAATAATTTTCCTAATAACTCTCATAATTAGGACAGGTTTAATTCGCCCTCAGCCACTCTTTTCTCCTGGCGCCACAGATGTGTGATCACGGGAATATGTGCCAGTTGCTACTGCAGAACAAACTGGGATGGCTTGGGGAATAAATTATGGAAGAGATAGAGGGGATCAAAAGCTTCCTGGGCCTGTAGCAATGGAGAATGACCAGCTGGAGAGGGTTTCCCAAATGACAGAGCATCGAGGTGGGACAGGTGAGAGCAAGAGAAGGGGAAGTTTTGAGAAGGAGAGCAGTGAACTAAGCCTGAGGGAGCTGTCAGAGCAGGGAGGAGGAAGGTGAAGGACCAACTCCAAGCCTTCACCAGGAGGAAGGTGCTGGGATGGAGGGTTTTCGCCGCAGGTGAGGGATGGGAGGTATCAGAAGCTGTGCTGCAAAAGGGAGAGGGAGGTGAGACCTCCTCTGGGATGACTAACACAGATCTGCTGAAGAAACGCCCTCAGAGCTTGTAAAAACCCCTGGCTAGTCCAAGACCACTCTTCTGGCGTGCTTTCCCCACGGGATCAGCACTGCAGCCGCAACACGGCACCAGGAAGAGGAGAACAACCGCCGGAGAGGCACGGGAGAAGCTGAGTCAACTCATTATTCAAAATCATTAATTAATAATCAAAACAAAAAAAGTCAAGGCACATAGGATCATATTTCCTTAAATATTCCATTCTAGGGTGTCCCCTCCAAAGTCCCAGGCGTGTACAAAGGAAACACGAGCACAGTTCACATACCAGCTATGAAAAGGACCGGTTGCTTTTGATAGACGAGTCAGGATGAAGGATGGCCATTATTCAGCACGACAACATCCCTACCTAGCGAGATGCCTCTCGGAGAGAGAGAACGGTGAGTGAGGAGGAGAAACGAGGCTTAAAATAAAAGAAACCCCCACAAAAAAAAAAAAAAAAATAAAAGCCCAGCGTTTGGGCTCAGCCCTTTCTGCAGGACTGGGATGAAGTCCCAGCTCCGCACCGATATTGAGCCGGGAGCGTTCAGGCAGTGAGGGCTCGGAGCATCCTACTCAAAACAAAGGTGTCGGAGGGGATCACTCGCATGACAGCCTTAAAATCTCATTACAGAGGCTCAGCCCCAATTAAAACGCATGCGTTCGGTCATGCAGCTTAATCTCCGTGGTTGTGCTTACCCTGAAATCCACCCGGGACACCTGTAGGTGCGGGGAGCAGCCAGCCCGTCCCACGGAGCAGCCCCCGGGCTAAGAAAGTGCCGCGGAGCCGTGAAATCACCGCTTTACCTGCGGTAATTCTGCACCGCTGCTCAGTTCAGCCCTGTTGCCACAGTAACACTTGTGGTGTAGCCGAGATCACTGATTATGAAACTAGGAAAAAAATCAGAGGCTGCTAATTAGGATATACTCCAGTTCTCCAAAAGCTCCATATTAATGACATTACGATTGCGAGCGCAGGGAAAACAGACGCCAGGAAGAATCACCTCGGTCAGCACCCGCGGCCAGCAGCTGCTTTTTGGGTCCTTTTTTATAGGCAGCTCTTAAAAATTCAGCCTGCAAATTCCCTGTAAAATAGACTTGTTTTCCTCCTCTCTGAACAAACGTGCAAGACTCGGTGGAACAGTCTTTACTCTTTACATATATTTGCATGTATTAGACTGGGTAAAAAAACAAAAAGGCTTGAGGATGAGGTACAAATGGTGACAGCCAGAGCGGGGCCAGGGATGCATCCCCTGCATCTCTCATTAACTGTGTTTCTCTGTTTTCCAGAGAAACCAGAAGCACGATTTTACCAGTGGCTGCGAGGGTTTATAAACAAGGTTTGCAAACGAGGGGAACTGGATCTGAAGCGTTTTCCTCCCTGACTTTTGTGAGTGCCAAAAGCATTGTGAGGCACGTCTTCTGCTGAAGGCTTCAAGCTGAAAAGTCTGACTGGAGCAGTTGTGCTGCCAGACACAACTGTTTTTCAGCACAATCCACAAATAAGACATCGGAGCGTGTTTCCAGGTGAAAGGAAAATTGCCTGACAGGTATTTCTGGAGCTGCAAGCTGCCTTAGGAAGTCAGTTCATCAAAATGCCATGATTTTTCCATTTTCTTGGCTGACCAATCTAGCGAGTAGATGAAATGGTGCTGAACATGTGGGGCCAGGGAAAAGTGAGTTCATGGACTTTACAGAGTTTATAAGAGCTTCCTATCCTGGAAGTGTCCATGGCCAGGTTGGATGGGGCTTGGAGCAACCTGGTTTAGTGGAAAGTGTCCCTGCCCATGGCAGGGCGTGGAACGAGATGGTCTTGAAGGTCCTGTTCAACCTGGCCTTGAGCTCTTCCAGGGATGGGGCAGCCACAGCTTCTCTGGGCAACCTGTGCCAGAGTTTTACCACTCTCATTGTAAAAAACTTGTTCCTTACATTCAGAACCCACCTTTCTTCCCTGCTTTGAGGCAGGAGAATAAGTGACATTAATTTTTTTCTCCAGCAGCATCACCTAAAGCCTTGAAAGCACAGTCCCCCCCACTCACAACTGCATGAAGAAGCAATTTCTTCTCCCACTCACCAGCAATACTGGGGAAGTGTTAGATGGAGTGTTGATTACCTATAAATGTGATTTGTGAGCTGGAAACAATACAAGACACCCACCAACCACCACATACGAGCAACTGGCCAAGCACGAGGGCACCCGGTCCTGGGCGGACTGGGATTGGCACGTTGTAGATAACAAATTAATACAGCCAGTGGGATTTAGCTGCCATTGATGGTTTAGTTGGAGGCATTATTTCCAACCTTTTAATAGGCTTATTTACAGGAATTAGTCCTTTAATGCCGTGTGCTTGTGTATCCAGTGCAGTATAAGCTGGCTGGATGCGACCACAGAGAGAACATCTGCTTTTGTGAGCATTTAGGGAAATTATTGCCAATTACAGGGACAGCAGGTGAGGGCAGCTGGGGAGGGAGGATCTGCCAGGAGGGATGAGGAGCCTTGCTAGAAGCTGATGTGAGCAGGAAGTTCTCTGGGAACATAAATATCTCGGCAAAAAGGAGCTGTTGCCCAGAGTGCCACCAAAATATCCTCAGCAAAGAAAGGGTTTCCAAGGCCTGCGGAGTTTTGGGGTGACCCCTGTTATCATTAACACTGTCAGCATTTTGAGCAGGTCAGTCTCCCAAATATTTCTTCTCATCAGCCCATGCTCCTGAAAAATGACCACACCCTGGTTGCCTCCAGTGGCCCTATTTCCACCTTTATCTTCCTTTTCTTTTCTTTTTTTCCATCTGTTTTCCATCAATTTTTCTAATCTGCCTTTTCTTCACCTGTTTTCCTTTCCATCTTCCATGCCCAAGAGAGGTGTCCTTATTTAAAGCAAAGTGATGGTGTAGGCACAGGTCACAGAACCACACCAAGCTGGGCACCTTCCATCATTGCTACTGCTATAAACACATTCTATAAAAATGAATTTATGAATGTGACTAGAAGGTCAAGGGAGGGGATTCTGCCTCCAGTGCTGTGTCCAGCTCTGGGATCCCCAACAGCAGAAAGATGTGGAGCTGCTGGAGCAAATCCCAAGGAGGCCACAGAGATGCTTCAAGGGCTGGAGCCCCTCTGGAGCCAGGCTGGGAGAGCTGAGGGTGCTCACCTGGAGAAGAGGAGGCTCCAGGGAGACCTCTGAGCCCCTTCCAGGGCCTAAAGGGGCTCCAGGAGAGCTGGAGAGGGACTTGAGATAAGGGATGGAGTGACAGGACAAGGGGGAATGGCTTCCCACTGCCAGAGGGCAGGGTTAGATGGGATATTGGGAAAGAATTGTTCCCTGTGAGGGTGGTGAGGCCCTGGCACAGGGTGCCCAGAGAAGCTGTGGCTGCCCCTGGATCCCTGGAAATATCCAAGGCCAGGTTGGATGGGACTTGGAGCACCCTGGGATAGTGGGAGGTGTCCCTGCACATAGCAGGGGGGTGGAACTGGATGATCTTTGAGGTTACTTCCAACCCAAACCATCCTGTGATTCTATAATTCTGTGATTTATACATCTATAAACCTATTATAAACCTAATACAATATAGCCACTACAAATTATATATATATTTTGCTATAAACCTACCATAAACCCAATATCACTACAATAAACACATTTCCTGCTGACACAAGATTGTAAGAACCAGTCCTAAACACCACGGTGGGTACAAGCCCCTGCTGATACCAACACAAAACCTAATGTTCAGTAGTTCTGAAAAATATATAATTAAAATGCAGCTTCTTATCTTTGAAGTGATTAACCAGCATCCTGGGACGACTGACTTTTAGCCCTCCCATGTTATTCACAATTCATCCTCTATTTTCATCTCCCCAACAAAAGGCTGAACTCAACTGTATTATTGTCAGCCTGGGCTTTTATCTCCAGCCTTCGAAGCGGTCAAGGCATGGGACAGAACAATGGCTCTCACAGGAGAACAAACACAATCTGAACAAAAATACCCTGTTGCTAAGGTCTAAACCAGCCTTTTTTTGGGCACAGCCGGGTAGCTGGGAATTCCAGAGCACCCTATATATAAAAAAAGGGAGAATTAGGAGTTGGATAGGGAAGGTAACCTGACACTCAGCGCTGCTGTGCTCTTCCCTCCAGGATGGCATTTAAAATAAGAGTATCACATAAAACCAAAGCCCATGGCCGGGAGGAAAGCTGAAGCTGGAGGAGCAAGCCCAGAGGTCCATGCAGATGTTGGCCCACACAGCCACAGTGCAGATGTTGGGCAGGTCCAGCTGGAACCTCCTCTCCAGGAAAGCCCCGGCCCCAACCGCAATGATTTCTCTTGTGAAATGCACCCCAAAAGCAACCGCAGAGCAGCTGAGTGTGGTTTCTCCATCCTCAGCCAAGGGAGCAGCACCTGCTTCTGCTTTTGGGGTGCAGTAGAGAAATGGTCCTCCCCAGCAGCGTCTGGGCAAGGAACTGAGTCTGGCTGCGGTGTCCTCCCCGCTAAACACAAGGGTTTCCAGCAGCAATATCGCTCTGGGGTCAGGAGTGACCCCAGGATCAGGAAAAGCACAACTGACAGACCTGGCAAGGTGCTGCAGGGTGGGATACTGGGTGAGGGGACAGCAGAGCCATGGTGGTCCACAGAGGCCACCAGTCTCCCTGACCAGCCCATCCTCCTCCCCTCTAGATGGAGCTGCAGGAGAAGCCTGAGGTCCCTCCCTACAGTGAAGGTGGATGCACCCCATCATCTCCAAGAACAGAATCACAGAATCATGGAATGGTTCAGGTTGGAAGGGACCTGAAAGATCATCCAGTTCACACCCTGCCATGGGCAGGGACACCTTCCGCTATCCCAGGGTGTTCCAAGCCCTGTCCAACCTGGCCTTGGACACTTCCAGGGATCCAGGGGCAGCCACAGCTTCTCTGGGAAATCCATTTCAGGGCCTCCCCACCCTCACAGGGAAGGATTTCTTTCCAATATCCAACCCTGCCCTTTGTCAGTTTGCAGCCATTCCCCCTTGTCCTGTCACCTGCAGCTCGGTGCTGGAAAACAGAACAAGTTCCCGAGGCAGTTACATGAAAACCAGCAAATTACCACTTCAATTATTTCTTCCTGCCACGTACCAGTAAAACGCCCATCACAGCAAATCAAAAAATACAGAGCCCCCCAAAATAATGCTCCTGTCCTTTGGTGAGGCAATTCTGTGCAGAAAACCTGCTCAAAAGCCTGGAAGGGCTGCTGTGCTCAGGGGCACCACAGCGGCAGCAGCTGCCAGAAGGAACAGCTTCTCTGAAGTGTTTGGAAATTGTGTTTGCACTGGGACCACAAATATTTTTGGATACACGTAGGCAGTGGTGAAGAGATGAATCCTGGCCATTTCACGTGCAGAACAAAACACAAAGAGGGAATTTCAAGCTTCCTTGATGACAGCAGAGACTGCCATATGAAAGAGACAACAGAGTCAAGGTAATGCTGGAATTCAGTTTTTACGGCCCTTTTTGCTTTTTTTTCCCAATAAACAAGGTCTCCCTGAGCAGCCATTAAACATCACCATTTGTCACTTAGATTTTAGTGATACGAAAATAAACATTAAGGGGCTACGAGAGAGCTCAAATCCCCCTGCATTAGGCACCTAAGCCAAACAAAATTATGCTGAATTAAATTCACTTCAATCCCATCCGGAAGGACAGAGCCCTCCACTCAGGTTAAATCATTCCAACAGCAATGAAGATGACACCGTCCGAGACATCCCCATCCTTGAAAGTCTTTGCTGTTCCTTTCAAAAGGCTTTGAAAAGCAGCTTTCCTACAAAAACACCCATTTCCAGCACGCCCTGGATAGCAGCATAATACACAGAAGGCTCCTCAGTGTTCCTGTTAAATAGGAGACCCCCCAAACCAGGCATTAAATGGTACAGGAGCTCCCATGCAACAGAGAGGGCTTTCTGTGCCCGCACGGCCACAACACAAAGTCTGTTGCTCGAGACCAGGACGGTGTTTGGCGGCGCGAGGGCCCGGCCTGACAAACACATCTCATTTTTACAGAGTCATGGCATGGTTTGGGTTGGAGGGGCCTTAAAGACCATTCAGTTTCACCTCCCTGACATGGGCAGGGACACCTCCCACTAGGCCAAGTTGCTCCAACCTGGTCTTTAAAACTTCCAGGGATCCAGGGGCAGCCACAGCTTCTCTGGGCACCCTGTGCCAGGGCCTCACCACCCTCACAGGGAACAATTTCTTCCCAATATCCCATTCATCCCTGCCCTCTGGCAGTGGGAAGCCATTCCCCCTCATCCTGTCACTCCATCCCTTATCCCAAGTCCCTCTCCAGCTCTCCTGGAGCCCCTTTAGGCCCTGGAAGGGGCTCGGAGGTCTCCCAGGATCCTTCCCTTTTCCAGGTGAGCACCCCCAGCTCTCCTAGCCTGGCTCCAGAGCAGAGGGGCTCCAGCCCTTGGAGCATCTCTGTGGCCTTTTCTGGATTTGCTCCAGCAGCTCAGAATCTTTCCTGTACTGAGAATCCCAGAGCTGGACACAGCACTGGAGGTGGAGCACACCTTGAGAGCAAAGAAGAGAAACCCCTCCCTTGACCTGCTGGCCACCCTTCTTTAGACACAGCCCAGGGTATGATTCTCTTTCTGGGCTGTGAGCCGGCTCATTTTTCATCCACCAACACCCTCAAATCCATCTGGGCAGGGCTGCTCTCAATCCACTCATCCCTCAGTCTGTTCTGATCCTGGGAATGCCCTGATCCAGGCACAGGACCTTGCACTTGGCCTTGTTGAACCTCACAAGGATCACGAGGCCCCTCTTCCCCAGCCTGCCAAGATCCCTCAGGATGGCATCCTGTCCTTCAAGCGAATCACCTCCACCCCTCAGCTTGGTGCCATCACTTTTGACTCCATGCCATGCACCCTGAGGCCATCCTGGCTCAAATCCTCCTTGCTGCCCTTAGTCCAAACCAAATCCAGTCCAATCCTTCAGTGACACACATCCATCTCCAAGCTGTGCCCCGTCCCAAATCAGACACGTTCCTGGATGATTGTCTGTGGGATTGGTTCATCCCAAATGGGTGATGTTGCACCCCAAGCCATCCTGTGCTTGTACAGCACTGGGGGGACACGAGTGCTCAGTTGAAAATCCCCTGCAATCCTTCCATAACCAAATGCAGGGAGAAAAGGAGATGTCATTTTGGGCAGTGCACAAGGCTTAAAACCAAAATCCTACAGATGGAAAAGGGGCACATTGTCTATCTAACACATAGACAAAGCAAAAGGGATGTTACAAACAGTCAGTTCATTACAGGGTTATTTTTGGACACAGCTGTGCTGGGTTAATGGTTGGACTCAGTGGTCTGAAGGTCTTTTCCAGATTCTATTTCGACCTTAACAACACCCTCATGTTAGGGCACTGTTCTAAAAGGAACCATCTCCAAACAATTTCAGAGATCTAGACGTGATTTCCAGAAGTTCCTTGACTTAAATATGAACCAACCAGCCCCTACTCCTCCGTGGAGCACTTTCCTCTACTCCTCTCCCCCACAGCTTTACAGGCATCCCATGGGTTCTGGGTGTGATTTGCCTGGTTTTAAAACTCAAGCTCTCCAGATGTTACGGGGTCTCTTCATAGCCTCTGTACATCCCTGCTGCTCCGATGTACAAACGCTTGTACAATCATACATTTGGATGCTGACTCCTCCCCGTCTCCCACTCTGGAAGCTGTAGGAAAGGCAGACGTGGGGACTTTGGAAAACACGGTGCCATCTTCACTCTCAGTTAATGAATTATCCCATCAGCAGTGCAAGAAAGGGATTAGCCCTGAAGTGCCCCCTGGCTGCTTTGCTGAAGGAAAGCCCTGTATCTCCACCTCCACTTTGCAGAGGATGGCAATGAAGACAAAGGACTCCTGAGTGGAATTCTGACCCCCTCCCAGCTCCAAAGCAGTGAAGATGACAGGCACAGCTCAGCCTCTAAAGCAGATTTTGCGCCATTGGAAAAGACTGGAAAGGGAGAGCACAGGGCAAAGCAGGGCAGCCTCTGCTCTCTCCAGGTGGCCTTTCCTGGCAGCAGAAGGACATTTCAGGTGTGGGATACTCTTAAACCACCTGGAGGAACCAGTTATTCATGGCAGATACTGAGTAGTTATTAAGAGTCAAGGAAGGAACATCAGCAGCGGGGTGACTTTTAATCCTTGCTGGCGTGGACTGGAATTAAAATTAATGAGTTTGAAATGAATGGCCACCCATCCCAACTCACACCCCAATACATCTCTGGCTGTGACATTAATGTAGAGACAGAATTAATCCAACACCATCTTCCCCCTGACCTATCTGGGCACGGAGATAAGACCCCCCAAAATACCTCACAATATCCAGCCTGGTGGCACTGCCATGGGCTCCTTTTATCCCCACCACTGACTCTCCCCCCGCTCCAGAGGGCACTCTGAGGGACAGCAGAAGCTGTAACATCTCTGAAAGCTGCTTTAGTACAAAGGGAAAGACCTGGAGGGAAGGGAAGGAAAGTTTCAGATTTGGTTGAAGGATGCAGCTGTTGCTGAGCAGCTTTAACTCCTCTCATCCCAGATTAGCTCCTCGGAACTCACCAGGAACTTTCCAGCTGTTTCACTTGCTGGAAAGATGCCACATTTGTGTGTCAGACTAAACATCTGTGCTTTTAAGCCTGGGATTTTCAGATCAGATCTATGTGTTTGGAGGGGGAAAATAACAACACAAACTGTCTGTTAGGGGAGTTCCACTGAACAGAGCCACCATTATTTCTTCCTCCCCATCCCCCACATGACCCCTCCCCTTCTCCCTCCACAAGCAAAGCGGTTCAACAGATTTCAGGAAAATGGAGAGAAAAACAATATTGTACATTTTCTGTGGTCAGTCTTTTCCTGTTAAGTCAGAGAGGAGCTACCAGAAACACAGCCTGCAGTTGGCATCTTCCCCCCTCCTGCCTCACTGCTTCAGGGGAGCACCCAACTTGGGATCTGGGGTTTGAGGACCAGCTGGGTGTTCCAGTATGAACTGGGAAAGGGTGCTGATTTACCCCTGTGTGGCTGTGTGCACTCAGGTGTTTCCATTCCTGCTCTTACAGTGCACCCACTGGAAGAGATGACAGGATCCCTCCAGATTTTGGCGTCTGGTCCTCCATGAGTCTCCACAAGCTCCACATCATCCCCTTTTCCACCCTCCCAGCTCTCCATCAGCCCTCACTGCTGGGGCAGCCTTTGGCCCCTGCTGACACCCATCCCCACCCTCACTTGAAGACAAGAGTTAAGTATTTCTGTGTTGAAAGCTGGCTCTAATGGATCTCAGATGGTCAGTACAGCTGTGGGAACCACGATCTGTGCTTCTGGTCTGATCCCCCACCAGAGGGGCACCCAGTGATCCACCATCAGCATCAGCTCATGCCTCAGCCACTTTGTTCTTTCCCTTCACCTCCCTTGCAGGGAAGAATTTCTTCCCAATATCCATCTAAAACTGTCCCTGCTGCCCAGCACCACTCCAGGCTTCCCCCTGTGTCCCACAAGATCCTCATGGCCCAACAGCATTTTTGTGTGGGGCTTTTGCTTCTTTTCCATTCCAAAAGACCTGAGGTATTACAAGAGCTGGGATGTGGAACACCAAAACTGGGGGTTTAACAGCCTGGCAGGTAAAAACCATGAGTCACAAAGCACAGGAACACTCAGGGACATCAAACTGCACAAGCCCTGCAGTAACTTGAGGACTCAGTGGGGCGGGAGAAGGGAAATCTGGTGTCTCTTGTTCACACCAAGTGGGTCCCTGGAGCAAAATATTCCCAGAAAAACCCCTATGGTACAAGGATCTGCTCACTTGCCAGGAGCCAGGGCGCCAGCCTGCAAGCAGGTGACAAGCTGGGCAGCCAAGGACAGAGAGGTGTCCCAAACCTCTGCCATCATCTCCATCCTTCCTTGCTGCGCAGAAGCTTTGGGGTCAGGGAGCCAGACATGACAGAATAACGGCATCAGGATTTTGTGTGTGCCTCACTGTGCACCTGTCTCCCCTCTTCCAGCCCAAGGGAGCTGCCACTCGGGCTCTTTCCACCCTTTTTATAGAGGAAACCAGGGCCAGGATCGAAGGAAGCTCCTGGGTGAAAGTCTGATGCGAAAGGGCAGGAACCGGAGAGGTGACAGCGAGGAGACGGGGGCTGAGCAAAGTGAGGAGCTGTTCCTTTGTGCTGCAGCCTCTGGCCATGGAACCTGAGTGGCAGCACAGACGATGCTGGGAAGCAGAGGAAGGAGAGAGAAAACCACCTGTGTTCGGGTTGATGAAAATACAGAGTGACTACACGAAAGGGAGAGCTCCTGCTTCTGCAGCTCCTGAGTGTCGCTGCTCTCGGTCATCCTCCCCAGGTTTTACTGGGAGAGGAAAATTTGATTTAAAGTCTTACCCTGGAAGTCCTTTGGTTGCACTAGATGGAAGAAACCCTATTGGGAAGTGAAGCAAACACAGCAAGGTCTCCATTCCCTGCTGAACCGAGGCCTGCCAATCCCACAGAATGGACTAACACAAGTGGCCTTTTTCCTTCCTCTTCCCCAGCAAAATGAGAAGCATCTCCAACATTTGGCTATCCCATGCCTACCAGGACATGGTTTGGGTGGAAGAACAACTAAAGGTTTCCATGCAACTCGTCACTCTCCCCACACATCCATCTACCTCCCGTGTGGTTTGGGAGCAAAATCCACGTTAAGGCAGTGAGAAGTGGATTTAATTTTTTTTTTTATGGAACCTTTGCAGTGCTCTGATCCTAAGTGCTCTTAGAAGCTCTGGGAGGACAGATCCCAGCCTGCTGCTTGTTCCTATACTGAGGGAGAGAGGAAGCCTCTCAGGGATCTGCATCACCTGCTCATGGATGCTCAATGCCTTCTGTTCACCTTGGACCACGTCACCTCAGCTCTTTTCAAGGAGGACTCCTCATGAAAGTTGGTTAAAGGCAGGGCCAGGCCGTATTTACCTTGGCACCTGACTGCCTTCCAGAGTCCTCCCACTTCCTCCCTGAGTAATTAATTAATAGCTTGTCAGTGGGGAGAGGAGGAATAAGGAACTTCACCCCATTTTTCCCAAGTCCTTTGCCACTGTGGCCAAACCCTTGACCATGTCCAACACCCATAGTTTGTCACAGTATTGCAAAATACAGAAGCTACCAATAAAACCCCTGAGATCCTTCTTCTGGGACGTTACAGGGATTAAGCTGCTTCCAAAGACGAGATGCAAAGTCACCCACAAGTGCTGGAGCTGATAAGCAGCCCCGTGACCGCTTTATAATCTGTGCCAAACAAGTCCAGTAGATCAGAATAACGTTCAGAAAGGTGAAACACCTGGTAAATATCATTTCCAACGTTCCTGTTGAGGTAAAAAAAAAAAGACATCACTCCTTGCTGCTGCTGCAGAAAGCGTTAATCCTGGGCTCCACGAACTTTCCATCCCAAATGCAGCGCACCGAATCACGCCGCTGGCGCGAGCCGTTGCCCAACTGACCCATTTTTCTCCTTTACAAACTGGGTGAATAAGGACAAAACCATCTCATTTTCATTGAGAAAACGTAATTCCCTCTAAGCAAGGTGCGATCCCGGCCTCGCTCTCCCGACGGCGAGTCCCCTCCTGACCTATTTACGGAAGTGCTGCAGCGAGGATTTCTGCGTGATCCGCCGTGTTAAAGCCTAAAATTACACTGCCCTACAAAGAGCCGGGATAAATTGACCCCTCTAAGCAAAGGGGTTGCCAGGCTTTTATCTTCCCCTCATTGTTGGCTGACGCTGGAGCGGAATAATGAGACGATGCGGGGCTCTACGGGGCACGATTGGAAAACTCTGCCTTAGCAACTCAATTGTATCCCTGATGCCTGCGCTGGCTTTTATACACAGCTACTGGTTTGGAAAGCTGCTTCTGATTTCACACTCACTCCATAAAGCTGCATTTATGATTTTCGTTCACTTATTTTTGCCTGGTGTTATGGCAAAGGGAATAAATCATGGGGTTTGGGGTTGGGAAGGAGAAGTGACTTTAAAAAAAGGCTGGTGGGGGATTGCTCTGGTTGCATTTTCGTGTCCTTTATCCAGTCTAGACATGAAAAGTCTCAGGACACAGATGATTTCCGCCTCTCTGCAGAGGCTGTGCCATGGTATTAAAAAGAGGGGGATGAAGGGAACAATAAGCACCAAGACGTGTCTAAAATTAGAGGTTTACAAAACAATTTGAGTTTACAATATCCCCAGCACAATAAAAGCCAAGAGTGAGCGGGCCAATTATTTAAAAACTGCAGGATAAAAGGAAACCTTGATCATAACTGTTATCAGGGGAACAAATCTATCTTTATTGTGTTGCAGTTTCGCTGCTGACTGAAATAACTTTTCTAAAATTGCCGTTATGCTGCTAAGAATTAGCTAAATAGAAACAACACACCAAAATCCCACTGCCTTGCTCAAACAATCAACATGACAGCAGCCCACAGTTCTTCCCTATTTTCTGCCAAGGTTTAAATTCCAGTATGGTTTTCCCTTTATGCACCTTTGCTCATCACACAGAAAATGGATGGGTTGATTTCCATGTGATCTTCAGTTAAATTTGCATTTTGGGTCTCAAGTGGTAGCAAAGCTGCAGTTCCAGGACTTTAAGTGAATGGGTAAATTAAGAGGAAAACACCAAAATTGCTTTTGCTTTGGTGTTGTTATTATTTTTAATATTAATCTTAAACAAGGAGCAAAATTGATACAACAGCAGTGCCAGAAATATCCTCCTCCTTCTGCCAGGGGAGATTTTAAAATGTCCTTTAAAATACTGGGGGGAAAATAATATTTACAAATCACTGCTGAGAGGAGGGATGCAAAGCCAGCAGGGGATGGGAGATTATGCAGCATCCAACTTGTGCTGTCCCTGACCACCGGGAGAATTCAGAAGGAATTAAAGAGTTGTCAAGGAGATAAAGTCAGTGTCAAGAAGAACAGACTTTTCCTTTGAAAAGCCATCTCTTCTTCTGAGGGAAAACCAGATCTTTCAGAAATTTGACCTTGCACTTGTGTAAGGGAGTGAACATGCTCTGAGCACAGAGCCAGGCGAGATCTCCACAGGCTTTTCCTTAGCAGAGGACAGCGGAGCTGAGGTTCAATTCTTGCACATGGAATAAAAAAATACGAGCCCTAAAGTACAGAACCAAATAAAGATGGGCACTGCTGTTGCCTTGATTTTCACAGTTCTTCAATGTTTTTAATTCTGTAGATAGAGTTCTCACGCACTTTTTGTAAACATAAGCCACGTTATGCTAACTGACCTGAGATGCTTTCGTTCTTTCTCCTAAGGCGGAGAAGTTTGATGGATTTCTCCTTTGACCTATGTGGTTGAGGGGTGGTAATTTCACCCTCCAATCCATGGGGTTTTCTAAAAGTGTATAAAATAAAGAAGTGGGCCCTTTGGCCCGGGCTTTTGGGCTCTTTGCTCTTTGATCCTGATACTGGCCTCTGTGTGTGTTCATTTGTGTCCGCGTGCGACACACTGCAGTCCCCACGGCCTCAAAACCAGGCACGTGTGGACTGTGCTCACATCCACCTCCACGTCTCCAGAACAAACATAACCATGGAGTTGTATTTGCACTGCTCAGCTGCACCACACAAGTTGCTCCTTTATCCAACGCTCTACAATCCTCATCCTCCCTGCTCCAGCTCTCTCTATCCCAAGAATTCACATTCAGCACTAAACCAAACTCAGTCCATCTCCTTCCTAAATGCTACACACAGTCCACTTTCTCACCTTTCCCCTCCTCCCGCATCCTACAGCTCTTTCCTCCATCACAACCATCCTTCCTAGGTAAGAAATGATTCTCAGATCTCTCCATTCCTCCTTGGAAACCCACACCAAGTCATATATCCTTGCTTTTCTCCCCATCAACAGGCACGCCACCCACCTTGGTACATAAACAAGGTTGGTGGCAAATCACTCGTGACCTTCAAGCCATGATTCAGCCACGACACACCAACAGCCAGCAGCCACATAATTTAATGTTACAACTGGGTCAAATCCTAACCTGCTTCACAAGGTTTTCTCATCACCACTCTGCACGATGACCAAGGGGAAAAAAGAGGGGAAATAACAAGTTCATGGCCAGTGACAGGCTGCCAGAGAAGCTGTGGCTGCCCCTGGATCCCTGGAAGTGTCCAAGGCCAGGATGGATGGAGCTTGCAGCAACCTGGGATAGTGGAAGGTGTCCCTGCTCATGGCAGGGGTGGAATGAGCTGAGCTTTAAGGTCCCTTTCCACACAAACCATTTTGTGATTCTATGATGATACATTCTGCCCCAAATTCTTCCCCATTCTCAGAGTTCTGTCCGGTGGAGCAAATAAGAAACAGGATGTTTTTGTGGATGAAAGCCGAGAAAAAGCTGTTCAAATCTCAGTGAAACAATTTTCAGTTCACAAGGTCCAGAGCTGACACCCCATGGACACTGGGATGTTTTGGGAGATGCCTCAGCTGCAGCTTCAGGCAAGGTGAAGAGCACTCCCTGCAAAGATGGTTACACCCTCCTAAGCCTAGAAGGAGTCACAGCAGGGGATAAAAAGTCTATTTTAATTGAAAATATTGCAGAGTAGCAGAATCACAGCCCAGGAAAACAGCAACCCTGTAAGCAGTGACTGATCCCTAAGGCCACCACACTCCCCAGTCCAGCTCCCTCCCCACCTCTCAGCAGGAGGAAATGAAAACCACATGGACTGGCCAGGATCGATCATCTGGTCCTACCCACCACGCAGCAAAAACTGCTCCCTGCAAGAAATTTCCCCAATTGCTCCATCTAGTCTCACTTATCAAAGTCCAAAGCAATGGAGTTTCCAGCTCTTCTCCTGGGATATGATTTCTCCCTGCAGGAAGCCTTTCCTAGCAAGACTTTCCTTTTGAAAATATCTTCATTTCAATTTGCAGCCCCCCTCTCTCCCCTGCCTGTGTGCATTTATGAACTACACTAATGAAACAGATTAATACCAAAAAGGAATTACAATTTAGGAATAAATTAGTTTATTTTCCTTTTATCCTTTACCAAAAACCCCTCAACATGTCAAAGGAAGTCTTGAGTCTCTCTGAAATCTTCCTTTTTAAATTGGTCCCACTGCTCATAATTACACCTCCCCTCTATCCATACAAGTTACTTTGCTTTTCTTTCCCCTGCTCCTTTTTTAGGGAGGAAGGAAGGAAGGCAGAGGAAAGAGTAAGAAAGGGTGGGATAAGGGGAGAGAGGAGAGGGACCCATCCCACCTGATCAGCCTTAATTGCTTGCAACACTCCCCAAGTGTATGAAAATGAAGGTTATGATACTGGTGTTGCCTGATGAATATTCCCAATTTCATTCCAGATGCAGGATCTGAGTTTAACCCACGATTGGCCTTTCTGCACCAGGAAACAGCTTCCACTTCCCAGAAATACCAAGGAGAAAGGCTGAGATGTGGCCAAATTGTGGGCAGCAGCTTGGAGGAAAAAAGAACCAAGGGCTCAAATGCTGCTCCAAAGAAATATTATTTGTTCACAAAAAGTGGAAGGGCTGCAAAAGATAAACAAACCCCCAAATATCCACCAGGCTGGAGGTTAAGCACATGCTGATAAAGGGCATCAAAAATGCAATGACTTTTCCACTGAAAAAGTCCTAAAAAACACCAGATTGGAAAACTCTACTCCAACCACCATCCTATTTCCCCACAGGATTTTACACCCACATCCGGTGGTAAAAGCTATTCTCATTTATTACAAAAAATGGTTATTTTGGGCTTGATCATCACTTCAGCAAATAATGACCCACTGGATCCAAGAGCCTCCTGCTACTTCAAGGTCCTCCCTCTGGGTCAGGGACACCTTCCACTAGCCCATGTTACTCTAAGCCCCATTCAAACTGGTTTTAAACACTTGCAGGGATGGGGAAGTACAGGGATAGGGAATTACAGGTCATTAAAGGCTGTTCCCACCCCACAGGTGTTCCTGCTCCCACCAGCTGGTGCCCAGCCCAGCTCAGCTTCACTTTTAAAGGTCTCCACTCCTGTCAGGAGTTCTGCTGGCTGTCAGTTTTGCAGGATATCTCAATTCCCTCTCGTTCCACAACAATCAACCATGTGTGTAAATCCTCGCTACACAAGGATCTGAAGGCCAGTGGGAATTTTTTGGGTGGGAGGGCTGCTCCAGGTAGGAAAACCCATTGAGGAGGATTGTGAGGGAAGCTCGCACTGCAGAGGAACTCTCTGCTTGCTTCAGCAGCAAAGTTTAATTCCCACCCTTGTACAGCATGTTCTAATATTTAAAAATATTCAGTTGACTTCCACATCTCCTGTGCCCTTTATTTTTCTGACGGCTTCTCCCGGAAGGGAAGTACGGGAAAATCCAAACTGCAGCAACGGAGCAGAGCCAGGAACCACTGCAGCCACTGACCCGGGGCCAACTTTGGGGTGTTTTTGTTTAAAACGCAACTTTTAGAGAGCTGTAAGAATAAATATATATTCTAAACCCTCTAACACTTATTAGCGGTCTAAACGAAAGCAGTCTTGGAAATGGGAAAAGCATATCCAAAGGGAAAGCTGGAGCACAGGGAAGCAGCCTGCCCTTCCCTGGCTGCACGTCTCCCTTTCTTGGCTGCAAGAAGCAGCAAGGAAGTGATTATAAAGCATTTATTTGCAAAATCACAGCCAATAAATCCAAGAGCAACAACACCCTCCCTCACACCGCTCGGTCCTTGGGTGGAGGGGGGAATGAAGGAGAGCTGTAGGTCTGACCAGCAGGCAGGTGCGTGGCAGGAGATCTTCATTCCAAAGCTTTCTGGGAAAAGTTCAAGCCTATAAAGTGGAATATTCACCCAGGCTGCCCCTCACCTCTGCTGTTTTGAAGCCCTAGAAAATAAAAAGCCTTAGAAAGGCAATGACGGTTGTGAAATGAAAACGCCTGAAAAGGTTAAAAAGATAAAAAAGGACTGGGCTGTTGAATGAGGAAATGAGTAAGGGAGAGCAAGAGAAAATAAAATGGTACAGAAAAAGCCATCTAAATTCTCCTCCCCTTTCCTGGATACAAATACCATCACAAGAAAACCGTAGGAAGCGAATCTGACTGCTTTGAAAATCACTGAGGTCAAAAGCCCGACAGAAGAAAGGAAAAAGGATTAAACAAAGGAATGATATAATCTATCCAGCTATAATTCAAACCTTCGAGGTATAAATAGCTCCACTACAGGGCTCAAGTCAACCACTAATTTACAGTGCAATCAGGAGGGGGAGGCAGATACCCATCCCCACAAGCAGATTAATCCTTAATTGCTCATTTTTGCATTTCTGACACCTTTCTTTGAAGTACCAAAGCTGGTACCATCTCACAACAGGCGCTGGCGAGCCTGAAAATTGGAGAGATGAGCCTGGCTGCTGCTTGTTCAGGGCCCGTGCACAGTCCCAGATGCTTTCGTGGGTCCTCTGTGCAAAGAAGAAAGGAGATGGCTCGAATCCATGGGGATAAGAGAGGATCAAAGCCAGCATTTGCCAGTTTGACACAGAGGGAAGCAGGACTTGCATGATGGCTCGTGTTTCACAATGTTTTTCCAAGACCTTAGTTGCAGATAAATCCTTACTGGGATACACAAATACTTGTGAGCACTTCAGTCGCTTCAGAGGCTCTGTAAATCCCTCTGGGAACTCTGGTAAGGACGGGGTGTATGATGTGAGATAAGAGGAGCAGGATCATCAGCTGGGGGGGATGGTGGCTTTCAGAAAGGGACACGCAACCCCTTCTCCAGTGCTGTGTCCTTCCCACTTGATTTATCTCGATCCGTGTGAGGAAGGCGATGACTACGATGGAAAGGTAACTGCAGGGGGGGTTTCTTCAGTCCCTGCACATACCCTCTACGCAACTGCATCAATTTTTAGGGGAGAAATTCCTTCATTCTTCACCACGCTGTTAACTTCTGAAGTTTGGTTCGAGAGCACATCCCTGGACGTGCCTTTGAGAACCCTGCTCTTCCTGTTCTCCTGTGAGTCCCACGTTTTCAGGTGGAATGACTGTGTTTGGTGCTTTCCAAGTGATACTGGCTGCATCCAAACAGCCCCTGCACATCCTCATATGTCCCAGGGGTTAATTAACCACCCTGCCCCTGCTAATGACCCTCACTGCATCCCAGCCTATTTAAATCGAATGAAAATATCATCCTAGAATCAGAATCACAGAGTGGTTTGGGTTGGAAGGGACCTTAAAGATCATCTCATTCCACCCCCTGCCATGGGCAGGGACACCTTCCACTATCTCAGGGTGCCCCAAGCTCCGTCCAACCTGGTCTTGGACACTTCCAGGGATCCAGGGGCAGCCACAGCTTCTGTGGGCACCCTGTGCCAGGGCCTCCCCACCCTCACAGGGAAGGATTTCTTCCAAATATCCCATTTAACCCTGCCCTTGGTCAGTGGGAAGCCATTCCCTGTGTCCTGTCACTCCATCCCTTATCCCAAGTCCCTCTCCATCTCTCCTGGAGCCTCTTCAGGCACTGAATCCTGCCCCCCTCCCCTGCTGCCCACGCTGTGGGATCAGCCCAGGGAATCACCAGGGCATGTCCAGCCTCTCATCCACCAATACCCCCAAAACTTTCAGGGCTGCCAGATCCCATATCCCTGCTATTTTCTGCTGCTGAGATACTGCATCCAATATGAAAATTCCTATCCTGTAACACATCAGACTTTGTTTAGCCAACAACTTTCTCCTAACTCCATCCCATCAGTCACTAACCTCGACTGTGCCCAACCTCTGCTACACAAGACTTTGACTTATTCCTTTCGGGGTGCATCCAGCCTGATCCCACTATCAGGAGTGGTTTTTCTGTGGGTTATTTCATTAGGATGTGCCCCTGGAAATTGTATTCCAGGCTGAGCGTGCAGCTAGTGGGAAGAAAGACTTCTCGATGATGCATTTTCTGACCAAAATAGAAGCAGCATCTTTAAACACAAACAGATTTCAGCTTCCAGCAGGACAGTCCCGGGGCAGGAGACTGAACCAGCTTTAACTACTGAAGTCACACAGGGAAGAATCTGTGAGGAAAAAAAGAGTGTGGTTTCTGTATTACAGCAGCCACGTGCTCCAGATGGATTAAATGCCATGTAGGCTGGTGAGAAAAAAAATAACTTTGCTCCTCCCCCAAAAGAGAAGTTGGACAATTCATATCAAAACTGGATCAAGCACAAAGCAAAAGTCACCAAATGCTTCAAAAGCAGTGAACTGAACCAAATTCAGATGTTAAAGCAGCACTGGGAAAAAAAAAACCACAACACCCTGTGGTATGAAGCTCTGAAAATGTATGTTAAAAATTGTGTAACAGAGAATTTTTCCGTATTTTTGCTCCCAAGAATAAAGACTGGGATAAATCAACAGCTGAGAGGGCTGAAAGTCATCATGCTGTGAGCTTTTGTTAATAAAAATCAGAGTAGGGATGAAATCATTCAAGCTGAAAGGCAGAGCAAATGTTTTAAAAGGTATTTTCCTTTGAAAAGGAAAAATCTGCTTCACAGTGAAGAGAAGCAGCAAATCAGGTTACGACATTTCTTTCCTTTTGTGACAGGGAAAATTTATTAAAATTATGACTGCTCCACAAGAAAATAAATTCATTTCATTACAAGCAAGACATGAAGCACTGAGGAAGAATTTCTTCCCCTGCTAAGGCTCAAACCCCAGGGCTGTCCCCAGGAGATTACACAGCAGGGATGCCCAGAGCACAGCGTGTGGCCCAAAGGTGAGGCTGAGCATCCTGGTGATCGTCTGCATCCCATCCCTCAACCAGCATTTCCAATTAAGCACCTCTTACAGGTCAATCATGGACTTCAGCAAGCTGACAGCCCTTCCAAAAGCCCAGAAACAGCCACTTTAAAAACCATGAAAACTCCTCAACACCTGCCTGAGGGATGAACAAACCGGTGTCTAGCAGATATTATCTTTTTTTTATTTAAGGGCAAATAAAATTGAAGCGGGGAGTAGATGTTTTCAAGCAGTTAATGCAGAGCTGGGTTGCCAGCCAACATCTCACTAAAACATCTTCCCAAATGGAACATTTCAGGCCCTATTCAAAGCACATAAAAATAAAGAAATGGGTATTAAATAGGTTTTGACCGAGCCTCCAGCTGCATGGGAAAAGGACTTTCAACAGATTCACTTGTGAAGCAAAACTGTAGCTGGGGAGCATCCTCCTGCAAAGCTGACCTTCCATTGATCAGCTGGCTCAAAACCAGTGCCACACTGGCATTCCCAGTTTGTTTTCATGCTGTGGACACCTGTTAGCATCCCTGGTGAAATATTTGAGGGTGGTTTCAATGATGCTGATGGCACCCAGGCCAGGTAGACCACAGTGGCAGCAGAGGAGGAGAGAATTCATTTCCTGTGACCTGTCACCTCAGGAAACAAATCTCCATCCTGCCCAACGTGTGTCTGAGCTCCAGGACAGCCAAACTGAGCCTCTGGCAGCTCTGGAAGGAGGTGGAGCAGCACCACAATGTGGATGTCGAGGTCTTCTTGCCCCCCCAGCCCCCACAGGGTGCTGCAGGACCAGGGTTCTGCTTTCCTTCCCCAGCAGCATTTGGAGATGTGGTGACCTGGCAGTGGCATGGCCTGAGGCAGCTGGAGGCACGGACCCTCTGCAGCTGGAGTTTCAGGTTGGTTTTCTGACCATAACTGGTGTCTTTAGGGGACACCTGCTCTGGCAGTGTGCAAGCAGAATCCTCATCCTCTCTGCTGCATTCATTCCAAGACAGACTGGGAAGAAAAAAATCCAGCCAACACCACCCTTCATGGGGATCCCAAGGTGTTTCAGCCATTCCTGGGGCTCCTTGAATGTTCCAGTTTGGGGAAGCATTGAAGGGCAGAGCTCCAGCCCTTCCAAATAATTTGACTTTTGCCCAAGTTTAACTCTTTCCCTCCAGACCCTTCACACTGTTCTTGGTCCCCACCAGTAATTCTGAGTTCATCTTTGGGATGAAGGCAGGGAGACACTGAACATCCCAAACATCCCAGCAGGTGCCTGCTGAACTCCCATCACTTCCTCCCACACATCTGAGTCTTGCATGGTTTTAAAACACCAACATAGCGTGAATCCCAACCAACTTCTCTCCTGAAAATCCCAACCCAGCTTCCACAGCTACTCCACCACCTTTCTGCTGCTTAATCCCTCAGACCATTTCCCACTCTCACCTCCCCACAAATTTTCTCTGCAAGGAGGAACCTTAAATAACTAAACCCAAATGAGATGCAGCTGCAGAGACCCTCCTGCTCAGTCCCACCTGTACCTCAGAAGCTCAGATGTCAGTCTAGATGTCATCCACTCATTTTTGGGGGAGAAACAGAAACGTTTCATCCTCGAAAGCAGTTTGTCTCAAATACAAAGCTTTTTGCAAAATCATGGTCTTGTTCCCATGACCTTGTTCATTTAGCAAGCTGGTCTAGTGGAAGGTGTCCCTGCCCACGGCAGGGGGTTGGATTAGATGGTCTCTTTCAACACAAAACATTTTATGGCTCTGTTATTCTATGACTTCTCCACCCCCTTGTACAAGACTGGAAGCAGCCCATACTAATATTTTTTGTTTGTTTTCTTTTTTTTTTTTTTTAAATTAAAGACCAGGTCTAGTTGAATTTTGAACCTGCAAACTTCCTCTAGAGCTGCAGCAGTTTGACCTTGTGCTTCCTCAAAGCTCAGCCCAAGGTAAGACCGGAGGTTGCCAAGAACATCTGCTGAGTGAGGTGCAGCCAAGCTGGGCACCTTCCATGGGGGAAAAAGAGCCATGAAGAGGTAAAACACAGCTTGATTGTAGTATAAACTCCATCTATATTTGAAGTGTTTCACTTTAAAGAGCTTCTCCCCTCCCTCCAGCGCCCCAAAGAGAGAACTGCTCACCAAGGCACACGAACCACATCAAATAGAAGCAGAACCCGGCCAAGCAGCTCAGACACAGCCCCCATCCCATAAACGCTCTCTGCAGCAGCAAAACTATGGATTACAGTATTTCTTTCCCTAAATATTGGACATTTCACCTGGTACACCCCCCACTTCCTGTACTACAGCTTATACGCTGGGCAGAAGCACCTGGGTAAGAGAGGACAGGAGAGAAAGGGAAAATGTCTTGCATACTGATGGGCATCTCTAAAATGCATTAAAATCCAAGTTTGGGAATTAAATTCCCTCAGCAATGGTCAGCCAAAATCTAGTTTCTCTCTAAAGCTGTCCTCCTCCTTGGTCCCCAGATCACCCTTCCATGTTGGCCAAGAAATAATTTACCTCCTTCCCCAGCGAGCTCATCCCTCGGCTCCACAGGTGCCAACTGTGCCCTCTCTCACCCCAAGTGCTGCTATTATTTCGATGAAGCTCAGAGCAACTGGTGGGGTTTGTAAGACAAATATCACATTTTGTGTCAGAACTGGAGGATTTACGCATCAAAAGCTTGTCTGGCTTCTCCCCACCTGCAGCCGTTTACCTGCTGCCAGGTATCACTTCCCATAAAATGCACCCACCTTAGTCCACACCACAGGTAAAGGATCACAGCCCTTGGAAATACACAGAATAATTAAATTTTCCAGCCTGCCTTATCTCCCCGTGTACATCCACACACAAAAATCCCCAACCCAAATATCTGCTTGCCCTCAGAACGACTCTGTGTGAAAAGGGAACAGGTCCCTGACCAAGCACCGGCGGTTCTGCACCACAAGTAGATCGTCCGTGTGTTTAATGCATCACAAATCCATCCAGCCACCAACTGGAGCTGCGAGAGGTCCACGTGTCCCCTGCCAAATTCCTGTGTGATTTTTCATTCTTTCTTCTTAATCATTGCATAATCCAGGGAAGATTTGTACAGCAATATTAAAGGAAAAGTCGCTGATGGAGAGAGAGGAAAACACCGGTGACGGTGCCAGCCTGACAGGGGATTTCCACGCTTTGCTCTTGGAAGGACCTGATAAGATGGATATATTTGTTTTAGCTTTCAGCAAGGAACCTCAAGGATTTGGATTACAAAATCCTTAAATAGCATCATGAGAACTGAGTCTTGGAAAAGGAGATAGGAGAAGTTAATGGTGTTAGCAACCAGTGACCTGGCTAATCCCACTGCTGACCTGTGTCTGGCTGGGCAAACGTGTTCCTGAAACCTGCACGTGGTTTATAGCACATGGTCTTGGGGCAAGACAGTGCAATTCCAAAATTTCATGGCTTTTGTTTTGTACCAGCTGGGACCAGACGTTCTTCTCTGGCCCCTCCACCTCCAGTGTCCTCTGTGCTTGGTACTGTGAAAAAAACGTCACCAAAGCAGCTGCACTTGTGTTTTACCAACAAAACCAAAGCACATCTGATTGAATTCCCTTTCCTTTTCTGTTAGAACGGATCTTAAATACAATTTAGCTCCACGCTGCTGCCATGGGCAGAGACAATTTCAACTAAACCACGTTGCTCCAAACCCCATCCAACCTTGAGCACTTCCAGGGATGGGGCAGCCAATCTGCCCAAAACGAAGGATCTGTTTTATTGAAGACGTGGATCAACTCAACCCTCTCACAGGACCAAATATAATCAAAGCAGAGATGTGTCTGGACAAAGCAGAGATGTGTCTGGACACATCAACATGAAAAAGAATTGTTCCTATAGGTGCAGGCCCACCAGTGCCAGCAGTAGCTGTGCTTAGCTGCAATTAACTAAATTAGCACGGCTTGATCTCAGCGGAGACAAGTTGTTGAGGAAGCCCTTAAACTTAGCAAGCAAACACCACTAAAAACCTAAACTGACTGCAGCTGCAACCTCCCTGAAAGCTGAACCTGTGGTTGCTACACCCTGGCAACGTATTTTTGAGGCAGTTTCCCATCTGTTCAGGCAACAGGTACATCAGATGCTGGTATCGGTTTTTCAGGACTGAATTTCAATAAAAATCGCACGTCTCAGAAGGATGTGAGAGCAGTTGATGTCTGTGCACTGCCTAATTAACATAAAAATGAGGTTTTCCTAATCACCTGCAAGAGGAAACCTGCTTGCAGAACAAGCTACTGGGAAAAAAAAAATAAATTACTCCTCAGGGAGGCAGTTGTCAGAAATAAGACAGAGGGTGGATGTGTTTATTTATACCCAGCAGCTCCAGGTAGGGGCTGCAGGTCCCGACACGTTGCCTGGTGTGGTTTCTGCAAGGAGTTTTCTCCTTCCTGTCCCCATTCCATGCTCAGCTCCAACCGCCCAGCGCTGGAGGTGCGTGCTGGGAATGATGGTTTACACTCTGTGCAGCAGTCCCTACAAATCCCAGGGTATTTTTTAGGATGCAGCAGGCCAGGTCAGCTCACCTCACCTCAGTGATATCAAACTTCATGTACAAGTTTGAAGCTTTACAGGAAAGAGGTGGGGAGAGGCGCAGATGGGATTTAGGAGCGCCACTCACTTGTGATTTCTGGTCTCTGGGCAAACTCCATGTTTCCAAAATGAACTCCAAGGATCAGCCTGCACATCAGCAAGCCCCAAAAAGTCAGAGCAATCTTTAAAGAGCTCAGAAGTGCTGCTGTTGGTGGGGGCTTCGACCGAAACTGCAAATCCGCATGGGGGAAAAACCACTTTATGACTTGGCCAATCAAAGCAAAATCCAGCAGGATAAAGCAGTGCAGGGCTGGGACGAGTCCTGACCCACCATGTCCTGTCTCATCTCATGAAATCTGGTCAAAATTGCATGTGCTTGGGGAGAAGATGAAGCTGTGGCACTTTTTTGAGGAGCAATCCTTGAGGGAGAGGCTTGAGGGTACCCCTGGAGGGGAGCAGCAGCAGCACCCCGGTGATAAATGAAATTTTAAGCTGCTGAGAGAACAAACACCAGAGGAAGGAGCCAACCACAATTACTGACTTATCTCGCAGGAAAGACGTTTCAGTTATTGTGGGTAGCACCGAAAACAACAGCTCGGTGATGGGCGCTGCTGGAACCGGTGGAGGAAACCACACGTGTCGAGCTCTTCTGCAAATCCACAGGGCACGTCAGGGTGGCTCCCACCTCCCAAAAGCTGCTGGCAGCACAGCTGGAGGAGGATACGGATGGTGCAGAGGTTGTGGATGGTTTTGGATGGGCTTTGTTGAAACAAGATCTGTGGTTGTAGCGCTCCCCCCCTCAAAAACACGGCACTCGGCACCGCAGTGGTGTCAGCGGGACTGTCCCCTCCACACCCGGATGGTTTCTGCCCTTCTGAGCAGCTCTGGCAGGGTTTTGCACGCTCAGACACAGCTCCACACGACACCACGTCCCCATTACATTGAGCACCTCGCACTGATTGCTTTTAACACGCACCGGTGCTCTTCCCAACCCAGGAGCTCACAAATGGTGGGACTGCTGATGCTCCACCTGTCCCATTGCTCACACCTGCCCTCGATGCTCTGGGGGGCAGAAATTCCCCCAGTTTTCCCCATCAAAGCCAGTTTTTCAGATAATAAGTACATTACACAAAGTATTTTAGATGAACATCCCAACACGTTTGCGTTAACCTTTTCTACTCTCTACGGAAAGGAAATAAGAGAATTACAAGCAGATTTTTTTAATACCACCAGATTTAGTCAAATTTAGTGAAGACACCGGATTTAGCATCAATGTAGAATTTAGAATTAAATAAAAAGCTTAATTTTGTACATGAAACCTGAAGTCACCCAAAGCTCAAGTCATTCTTTCCTCGCGCTTCCTATTCCTATGAGACAGCACGATTTTAAATACTGGATAATTTGAGTCTGCAGCTTGAAGGCTTCTCCAAAACACCAGCTCTTTTTGGAGACAGACTGATGTCACTGTAGCTCATTTGCTTAATTAGTGATTTACAGAAAGATCTCTCTAGGAGAAGGGGGAAACCCTTCAAATGAAAAGCTCCAAGTGCAGAATCAAGCGACCATCCCCAATGTTTACTCCCATCTTGTACATAATTTTGGGCCACACTGTATCAATCAGCAGCTGCGACTGGTGGCATTACACTTCCTAAATACAAAAGGGAGCTCTGCAAGAGGCCAAGCACAACTGCCCCGAGTTTTTCCAAACAGGAGGATGCTGCTTTTGCAAAATCGCGCTGAGATGAGAAGTCAGCGCGCGGAACAAACACACAAATCCTGACGCTGTTGCACAGCCCTGAAGGAGTTTTCCTCTTATTTCAGCAGCTTTCCTTTTATCACTGCAGCCTTCCTTCCCCCAAGCACTTGGCTTTTGCTGACCGCTGCGCCCCGGCACACAAATCCTTCTCCAAAGGGGTGCTCGGGTACTGCAGAGCACGGGGAGAGGGCTTGCACAGATGTGCACGTTGCAAGAGACAATAATTCATGCAAATCCCTGCTCCAAGCAAATTCCACAGCAGCGCATCTTATCGCAAGCCAAACAAAAAGTACGAATACGCTGGAGAACGGTAAACCTGCGTTCAAAGAATTTGCTCTTGTTGCAGCTTGAATTTCCCCCTCTCCTTCCAACAACTCTCTGCTGACACTGAAAACCAACCAGCCATTAACTGCACGCATTAATCAGCAGCGAGAACTCCAATTGTGAGAGAAGGCAAAGCCTCTGTTACAGGAGATATCTGGGAGTCTCTGTGGTGACTCCTAAAGGGGTGAAGACCCTCTTTGCTACTGGAAGAGGAGGCAGAGACCAGCAGCGACCATCTCACCCTCCTGATGATGCCCTGAGCACAACAACCATGGCAGAATGACCCAGCAAGGCAAGAATTCAGATTATTAAAGCAGCATAAAAAACTACTTTTAAATCCATTTAACTCTGCTCACATTTGTGTTCTTCTCCAAGTTTGTACAATAGTTTACTGCTTTTAAATCAGGGATTTTCCTCTGTTTCATCTATCAAGAATTGAGCACTCTCTTGCCACATTTGGAGACAGACCAGCTTTCCACAGAAGCTCAAGATGATGAAAATAAACGAATAAAATATATTTTTAGTTCGAGTTTTTTTTTTTTTTTTTTTTTTGAGATGGCAAGTTAGAACCTGAATTCCAACCCAACCACTGGGTTTCAGCAGAACAAAAAAATCCCTGTGCTGAGTGCTCTCAAATAGGAGTCATGTCCCTTCCAACTCCGCACCAACAGAGACCTTATTATCCTTTGGGGGAGGAAGTCAGATTTTTTCCACTTAGTTACGTTCCCAGGTAGTTCTTAAATAAGATTTCCCTTCCCTCTGTGTTTAAAGGGACATTTTAGCACAAGTTACTGCTTGGCCATAGTGCCACAGTTGTGTACTGAACCCCAAAATAGAGCGATGACCATCGGGCCACCGGCCAGCACCGTTTTATTTCAAGGACAGGACAAATGAGAAGATGCCAAAGTTAACAGCACCTCTTCCTACCTTAATTATCATCAGTCAATCATCCACCTGCACGTCATTAGGAGCCCATAAAGGTTCTTCTAGTGCTGCCCCCTGGAAACAAACAAACAAACAAACAAAGCTTTTAAAACCAAAGAGTTAAAATCCAGCAACATCTTAGGGAAACAGCATTTTTACTGCTGCCTGCCAGCAAGGCAATCCCACTTCATTTTACCAGATGCAAAATGCCACTTTTTATTACTGCTCAAGCTACAGACACACTCGAAAAAACGAAAATAACTTTCAAATACAGAAAGGAAAATTATGGGAGTTTCCAGGGTTGAAAGTGCTTTTGGGAAGAGGTGGCAGGAGGGAATTACAGGGCAGCAGCATTAGCAGTTATAGATGAAGAGACTCTGATATTCCCAGCTTGGCCTGATGCATGCACTGCTGTTTGGGTAAAAGTGAATAAAGTTTAGGAGGGTCCAGAGCTAGAGGAAACAGATAATTTCTTTTGTAGTGAAATAGATAAATTTCTTTTGCAAACACTTTGGGCTCCTCTGAGAGTGTATTTCCCCAGACAAAAGTAGTTTGGCATTGGGAAAACCAGTTCTGTGTGCGTTCATTTACTCCCGCCCCAAGGGAAGGGGACAGAAAGACACATGGGGGTCATCAGGATTTCTGGTGGCCACGGACCTGTGGGACGGCCACCAGCACCTTCCCCACGCCCCAACCTCTCTGGATACAGACTCTGGCTGTGGGATCAAGTGTGATCCTATAAGGAACAGGCTGGAGACCTGCAGGGACATTTATGATGTTCTCACACTTTTGCACAAACCCCCTCCCTCCCCAGCAGCTCTTGGGTTTGGATTCCCGGCTCCATCAGCACAGCCACACCACAGGGGCTCACGGTCCACTCGCCACATCCAGACTCTTCCTGGTTGTTCCCCAGTTTTACATGACCAGCCAAGTTGTCTCCACTCTCTGCATCTCAGCTCCCCTTCCCAAAATATTTTTTACCCACAGCAGCTTTGAGGCAGCAGTGGGGCTCCTTGCGGGAGTCCGCAGAGCCAACCCCCAACTAATCCCATCTTCTGGGCTGCTGCTATGAAGTACAGAGTTAGAGACCTGAGGCACTCCTAGATTTTGAGTTGAATACATTTGAACCAAATTAATATTTTTTTTCCTATCGACATCTTTCCTGCCCAGCCCTGGGCAGGATGCGACCCAGCCATCTGCTCCGTCGGTGCCAGGAGCTGTGGAGCTCAGACATAATCCCTGGGTGATCTCCTCATTGTTTTTCATCCTGCTCAAGTGTTGACTCGAGCACTTGTTCAATTAGACAAGTCTCAGCACTGCAATCAGATGGGCGCACGGGGCTGATTTTCTACCGCCACGGAGAAGAAAAAATCTGATTTAGTAGAGTGTGATAGAACTGGGAGCTTCAAAGCAACGAGACCTGGAGATCACGTCTGCTCTGAAAGCTGCCAGAATTGCTGCTTAACCCGAGCAGACCACCAGCAACTTCCATTGTAAGGGAAGCTGTGAGACAGAGCAGATTAAAAGACATTGGATCTGCCAGGGAGGAGGAGAGCTGGGTCATTTTCCTGATATTTCTTTTTTAAGGGAACTGGAGAACAGCTGAGGCATCTGCTTTCTCTTGTCTCTGGCTCTAAATGAGTGACCCCAGATGTGCCAGACTCACTGGTATTCCCCCATACCACTTGCATTTTCTTTCTTATGATCCAGCATTTCCCAACACCTCTCAGGAACGCTGCTGTCCTGGGGCAGAGGGGTCTGAGGGCTTCAGGAATTCAATCCAGCCTTCAGCCTGTCCTCTCCTCCCCCTGCAGCGGGGGTGAAGCCCTTCCATCCTTTGGTTAGCACTGTTTATTTAAACAAAGCAGTAAATTTTATGGGACCAAGTCAGGCAGTTGGCACAAGCCAATGTGCTGTCAATATTTTCATGGTCAATTTATTCCTTCATTCACAAGGCTGACAGATTCCAAACGCAGCCTCGGATGGTGCTACGTGAATCACAGAATCATGGAACAGTTTGGGATGGAAGGGGTCTCTGGAGATGATCAAGTCCAGTGTCACTGCCACGGGCAGGGACACATTCCACCAGACCAGGTTGCTCCAAGCCCCGTCCAGCCTGACACTTCCAAGGGTGGGAAGTCTGCAGTCTCTCTGAGTAACGTGTGCCAGGGCCTCACTACCCTCACAAGGAAGAATTTCTTCCTAATATCCCATCTAAATCTACTCTCTCACAGCTCAAGCTCATTCCCCCTCATCCCATCACTCCCTGCCCTTGTCCAAAGTCCCTCTCCAGCTCTGTTGTAGCCCCTCTAGGCACTGGAAGGTCTCCCCAAAGCCTCCTCCAGCTCCCCTGCTGCTACTCCCACCATCTGAGAGTTCAAAGGGAATCAGCAATGAAGCCGAGTTTTTCCAAAGCTCGGAGCGAGACTCATGCAGCGCACGCTCACAGCTCCTCGCAAGACAAGGACAACATCTTCTGAAAGACGAGTGTACACCGGGAGATAACAAAAACCAGCAAATGCTAAGGGAGACTGAACACAAGAGAGCTTATAAATGTCAATTTATAAGTGTGTGAACGCAGTGTAGAGCCGGCTGTGCCTTCAGATGGCTGTAAAAACACACCAGTGGCGGGAGGAGAGGGGAATTGGGGATGTGTGACTCGCAGTGACTCACAGCCCTCACTCCTTGTGACAGGTACGGAGCGGAGCGCGGCGCAGGCGGGCACTCGAGTATGTCAGAGTAGAAACATCTCATGTTGTACACGCTCACAGGAGTGTCTTACATCCACATCTGTTCTTAGAAATTACTCACTGGCCTCAGAAATGAGCTTCTGCATGGGGAGGAAGCGCAATTGCCAGGGAGCAAGTGTGGCACAGAGCAGAGGAGGCAGCGTGTCCCACATTTGGCTCCTGCAGCCCCACACAATCCTTTCCACTCCTCTGCCTTGTCCCCACCCCACCGTGCCCCAATGTGCCAGCAGCGTAATCCTCTCGCCAGATAATCCTCCCAAAACGCCGTTTCCAGAGGATCCGGTGAGCTGAGTGTGGAAAGCCATTCCTGCAACCCACCGACCTCAGGAGTACCCTAATAATTCGTAATTAACACTTGTATACCTTATTTGCATCTATTTGGATAAAAGCAATTTAACCTGCTGTTACAGCACACCAACGGTGAGGAAGACACGCTGGATACAGGAAGGAACTTCCATTCTCTATCACCAAAATGCAGTTTTCCAAGCCTGGCAGCATTGGGAAACACAACACTGACCTGATCCAGGTATTTCTGACAATGCTGTTACACCAAGTTGCTTCAGAAAGAGATTCAGTTATGAAAGAGAGCACTGGACTCGGCATCAAGTGTCTCCCAGGGTGGTTAGAATCGTGGAATACCCTGAGCTGGAAGGGACCCATCAGGATCATTGAGTTCAACTCCTAGCCCTGTGCAGACCACCCCAAGAATTCCACCCTGTGCCTGAGAGCATTGTCCAAACACTCCTCAAACTCAGACAGGCTTGGTGATGTGACCACGTTGTCCTGGTTTGGAGTTAGAGTTAATTTTTGGGATAGAGTTAATTTTCTTCCCAGTGTTTCGGATTTAGGATGGGAGTAATGTGATGGAGACCATGTCAGATTAAGTTGGAAAGAGATGACCTTTAAGGTCCCTTCTGACCCAAATCAGTTTGTGATTCCATGGAACAATTTTATCTATTTCTTTTATTAAAATGAGGAATACAAGGTTACAATCTGAGAGGGTTTTTTTAGAAGAACCCTACTGAGAAAGTGCTCTGGGAATTCAGATGACAACAGCAGTTTTGTTAATTGAAAATATTAACAGTATAAAACGTTACACACAAAAACGCTCAAGATCAGGCGTTGGCAAAGGTGGCCCACAGTTCCAGGGGCCCTCTGTCCCTTATTAAAATAATTAAAATAAAAAGAAGGCAGGTATTAGTTGGCTAGACAGCCCCAAATCCCACTGCCTGTTAATCCACCTGAAACCCAAGTGTATCAAGGCAAATTAAAGCTGCCTTTAATCCATGCAAATCTCAGCCCAGGAATCCTTTATTCTCTTACCTCCTGCCATGAGTTTAGCCCTGCCCGGCACCCCATTCATGCTGCCAGAGCAAAACAATGCAAACCTCCATACTTTAGTAAGAGGAGGAAGGAATTTTGGACCTTTCACACATTTTGGGGTGGATGCAGCTTTGTGCTTCATTGGCTGGGTGAGACCAAACCCTGTTCCACCTGTGCTTGCTTTAATCATATGTATCGACACACATAAATTAGGGCAATTTGTGCATAAATTAGGCAGCATCATTATGCTAATTGGGACGGTATGATTGTGCTGAGAGTGTTTGCAATCTGCCACAGTCCTCTGGGACAGCGCTGCGAGGGAGCTGCTGCCTCTGAAAAGGCTGGAGCTCCTCCAGGATCCCACTGGGGCAGACACGGCCCCACAGCGACCCAAAACAAGCCTAAATAACTGAGGAGAAGGGGTGAGGAGAGCTGGTGTGATCTGCTTCCTCTGGAATGCTGGTTTCTGTTCTCTAGTTCCTAAATATCACATCCTAAGCTCCCCCCGATGCACGAAACACATCAAGTTATAGGTGGCTGCAGAGAGAGGCTGCTTGGAAAAACAACCCCCTGAGATGTACATAAACCAAAGAAAGAGCAGGAGACTCAAATCCCCTGCACTTTGCTTTATCAAATTTATGTGAAGAAACAAGTCATCCTCACAAAATCCAGAGCCACTCCACTGTACCCCTTCCAATCCCACCTGAATTGCAACAGAGATAGGAATGGTTTCTGGGATCAGGGAGGTATCATAAGAGTATCCTGATGATCCCTGTCCTAAAAGAAAAAAACAACCCTAAATCTTTCTAATTGAATGAGCAAGGATAAGGGAGGAACAAATAAACTGCAAAGTGACAGCTCCTCCTTTTGGAATTGTAGAATATCCACAGTTGGGGGGGGACCCAAAAGGATCATCGAGTCCAACTCCTGGCCCTGCACAAGAGAACCCCAAGAATCACAGCAGAGACATGGTTAAATCATAAAATCACCACACACAGGCAGGTCAGCCTGGAGCAGGTGATTATCAAGAGGTTTTTATTAAGAACTTCAGGGGCTTTTACCAAAACAGGGATTTTTTTTTAGCTATCCCACAGGTATCCTGCAGCCTGAGCCCCAAACACCTGCAGGGCTGTGGTTGGTGCACTCCCTGTGCAGAGAGTGGCTGTGCTGCTGCTGGTGATGCTCAG
Organism: Oriolus oriolus; assembly: GCA_013400235.1. Taxonomy (NCBI): domain Eukaryota; kingdom Metazoa; phylum Chordata; class Aves; order Passeriformes; family Corvidae; genus Oriolus; species Oriolus oriolus. The sequence continues at coordinate 833,702 of VXBT01006277.1, read as the reverse complement.
CTCCAGCTCCAGGGGCTGGTGTTGCACCACATCTCCCTCCTCCTTATGGGTACCAAGAGATGCTCCCAAAGTCACCCAGTTTTCCTTCCAAAACTGGTCACTAATTTACCAAATGGAACTGTTATGATGAAAAATCCCCCCTGTGGGACTTGAGTTCTGTCCCTTCAGAGGGAATTCGAGCTCGGTTTATTCCCCAGGATCCAGCCAGGAGTTTTTCCTCCAACAGACATGCTGGCACTTTGCCTGGCTAAAAAACATACAGCAGAAGAGCTGCAAGCACTAAACTACTACTACTAGAAGTGTTAAAAAAAATCAACTTTGAGTAAACCATCTGGTAACACTCACTGCGCCACAGGTGAGAGCAAACACAAGTAAGCTCAAGCAGCACCAAAAAAATCATCAATGCTCAGAGAATAAGGGTGTGAAACACCAAACCAGCCCAGGGGCAACCTGGAACAAGTTGCTCAGAGAAGCTGAGGCTGCCCCATCCCTGGAAGTGTCCAAGGCCAGGCTGGATGGGGCTTGGAGCAGCCTGGGATAGTGGAAGGTGTCCCTGCCCATGGCAGGGGGTGGAACTGGATGGTCTTCAATAAAAGTGAAAGGATGAAACACTAAAGGTGCAGGGGCACATGGGAATTGAGGGATGCTCCATAACCAGCAAGAGCAGGGAGCAGAACTGACCTCCAGCTGCAGGGCCAAAGGATTAGTGAAATACAAAGGGAGAAAATCTGCAGCCAGCTTCCTTCTGCTGTTCTGCTGCTCCCCTTGAGCACGAGTGGCTGGGTGGTGGCTTTTCCCCCTCATCTTTAAGCAGAACCTTCTCTAAGTTGTTTAGCAGTGAAAGCAAACTCATCTCTCCCTCCCTATGATGGAATATGGATACTGGCATGGGCCAACATCAGCATCTTAACACCCAGTAATTCCCAAGCCTCTCTGAACACCCACCATCTTATCAAAACAACAGCTTTAAAACCTCTTCTCTGCACTCTTTGGTGATAATTAGTTTAAGTCTGTCACCAGCAGATCAGTTTAGGATTGCAACTAAGCCAAAGGGATATGAAAAGGTTTTGTCCAAAGCCTCTCCACACCAAATCAGTTCAAAAAAGGGAAAGACAAAACACGAGCTGGCTGCACCAGCAGCTCCAACAGTTTCTGCTGCTCAGAAGGGAACACAGCAAGATTTAATAAACAAGCTCAATAAAGTTATTCTTCCCTGTTTTATTTTCCCTTAAAGCATTAGCCCAATTTGGTTTTGTTTCCATCACAAACAGCTCCTTTAATCGTTCCTGACGGGAGCACAACGCGGGGCCCCGGCATGCGAAGCCTCCCCCAGCCCCTGCCAGCTCCCAGTTAATGGAGCTGCTCTGCCTCACTACAGCAATTCCTGTAATTCAAGTCTGGCAAACAATTCCTAGGCTGAAAATGGGACAGCATCCAGTCGTTATCTCCTTTCTTGTAGAAATGAACTAAAAAAAAAAAATCCAGCGTTATTTACTCTACCTGCCTGTTTGCCGTGCTGGCAGTGCCACCACGCAGGTGTGACAGCAACAAACGCCGGCAGCTCTCGCAGTTTTGCCTGTTGATGTCTCTCCTTTCATCCCAGCAAACAGCCTGTCAGAGCTAAAGGAGCAGCTGAGAGCAAGGAAAGCATCCGGCTCTCTCCTGACAGCTGAACAAGCTGGCAGTTTTCAGGAGGAAAAGCTTTCCTACGCTTCTAAACCATGGCAACTCCTTCCAGAGCTGATCTTACAAGTCTTTTTCAACCTAAATGATTCCATAATTCTAATATTCTCTAATTCTAATCTAATTAATTTTGGTGCTGGTGCTTCCATACAGCCTCACTGGTGTTCCTAACCTCATTCATCTGTACCAATCCACTCTACAATTTCCATCTCCAAAAACAATGCATTCAAGATCAAAAAAACCCATCAGTTTTCTTGCAGACACAATAACTGTGGACCAATCCCACCCTGGCGCAGACACCAGCCCCTGGCCAAGCGCAGGAACTGTGCACAAATGGAGGTGAAAGGCTTTTGTTCAAATGGTTTCGCTCACCAGGACACACCTGATAAGAGCCTGCAGCAACGCCACACCCCGAGATAAACCCGTTGGGCTCACGTCTCCCAAACCCAACTCCGCATCCCGGGCGAGGGGTGGGAAACAAACACCCAAAGAAAACACTCTGTGCGTAACAGGACCATTTCCCTTGGCAAATCTCTCTGCTTTCCTTTCCTCGCCCTCTCTGTGTGCACGGAGAGCCGTTCCCTGGCATTTTCCGAGCTACGGCCTAGGTCTGCTCCCGCGGATGGGATGCAGGGCTGATGCCTGACCCCGGAGCAGGAGCATCCCACGATCTCCTGATGCCTGTAAAATTTAGACCTCGCTGTTTTTTAGATTGGAATGTGCAGAGAGACAGGACAAAGCTGAAAAGAGGCATCCTTTACAAACTGAAGTGATAGAGTCGGGAATAAAAGAATTCCCGGGATGCAGAGATAGCCACTGGCTCAGTGGATGCACAACTGTACATGGGAGGCCTCCATTAGTGAAGATTTGACAGTCAAACACTGGCACATAGAACCATGGGATAGTTTGGGTTGGAAGGAACCTTAAAGATCATCCAGTTCCACCCCTGCCATGGGCAGGGATGCCTTCCACTATCCCAGGGTGCTCCAAGCCCTGTCTAACCTGGCCTTGGACACTTCCAGGGATCCAGGGGCAGCCACAGCTTCTGTGGGCACCCTGTGCCAGGGCCTCACCACCCTCAGAATAAAGTACTTTTCCCCAATATCCAGTCTAAACCTACTCTCTGTCAGTGTAAAGATCATTCCCCCTTGTCCTGCCACCCCAGGCCCTTGTCCAAAGTCCCTCTCCAGCTCTCTTGGAGCCCTTGCAGGCACTGGAAGGTCTCCCTGGAGCATTCACTTCTCCAGGCTGAACAACCCCAGCTCTCCCAGCCTGGTTCCATACGAACTCTGGGCCATATGGATGTAAGCAGATACACAAACAAGCTGTGATCCTACCTGAGCACACCTTGGGAGGGCACCTTGGTCTTCCCGAGCTCCCACTGGGGACACTGGAGCTGCCCAACGTGTCCTACACAGGGCAACGTGCAGCCCAGTCACTGAGGTCTCATTTCTAAGCAAAACATCTGCAACCTTTCTATTCCTCTTCCTCTTTTGACTTCCTTAATGAATAAACAAACTTATGAAGGGGGAAAAAAAGCCCACTCGCATGACCAGTCGTCCTCTGCACAGCCCGGGTTTGCTGGGAGCAGTTGGGAAGGAGGAATGGACACGAGGTTTTGAGCAGTGCACTGGGGACAGGAGTGGCCACGGGGCAGAATTGGGGCAGAACCTCACAAAATGCTTCACAGGCAACTTCTGCTGCTGGCTCGGGGCTGGTTTTGTTTTTTGGGAAGGCGTCTTAATCCGACTCACTCCATGAACAGAGCAGGTGGGACACACACCAAGAATTTTCAAGAGGCTGGGCTGTATCCCGTCCATTTTGGGAGCGAATGAATGCAGTGGAACAGGCTGTCCAGAGAAGCCATGGCTGCCCCATCCCTAGAAGTGCCCAAGGCAAGGTTGGATCAATTTGGTATAGTGGAAGGTGTCCCTGCCCATGGCAGGGTGCTGGAATGAGATGGTCTTCAAGATCCTTCCAACCCAAACCATTCCAGGATTCTATGATTTGTGCTTCCCTAAAAATCCCATTTCCCATCATGTGTTTTGCTCACCAAATGTCAAATTCAAGAATTTCCAGGTCTGACCAAGGGACACATGGGCTGTGTCCCATATCCCACCTGCATTGCCACTCCCTGCTCTGCTCACCAGTGCAAATCACTGCGATGGAAACATCCTTGTTCCTGCTGGGAGAGGTTTCAGTTGGGTTTTCCTGCCCATCATTCCACCAGATCCCAGCCCACAGCCTGCCAAACCCCAGGCAGAGATTTATCCACTTGAAGGCAAGCAGGATCTGGTTTAAAGGCAGATCCACATGATGCAGGAGTCAAGTGGTGTTTTTGGCTGGGATTTCTGTGCATGAAGGAGTTGGGACAGGGATAGGGACAGGGACAGCGAGTGACCCTTCAGGAAGCAACCCAAGGATCAAGCTCCAGCAAGTTATAGAATTGGACAGCAACAGGATATTTTTCATTCCTCCCACAGATGGATTTCTGAGCTGTGGATATAAATACAACATTGTTGTGGCCAGGATATTGTGCCTCTCTCCTCTGGGATGCAAATCAGAGTTACAGCAGCTCAAAAAGCAACGGCTCCTTTCTGCCCATCATTGACACTTGGATGTCACTGACACTTCCTCAGAACCCTTTTTGGTGGCCCCTTTCGGAGGGCCAGGTGTCTGCATCACCAGATCTGTTATCAGTGCTGATCAGGACACCCTGCTGTACACCTACACACCCCTGTGGCACCTCAACCCCATCCTGCTCCAGATGAACCTCAAACGCTCAGCAGATGATGACAGTGCAGAGTAAGGCTTTCAACAAAGCTAAACATGGGCAAAAAAACCCCAAAACCCAGAGCAGCAGAGACCAAAGGAGAAAGGGTTTCACTTCTGCCACTGTCACTGGCCCACTTCAGTGTGTTCATAAAAGAGCTTTACCTCCAGGCTCGACCATCAGGCTCTGAAGTCACTGTTAAAGTAAAGTCTGTGAACAAATTCACTCAATTTTATAGAATCGTTAAGGTTTGAAAAGGCCTCTAAGAACATTGAGTTCAACCACTCCCCCAGCACTGCCAAGGCCACCACTAACCCACGTCCCCCAAGTGCCACATCCACACAGCTTTTAAATTGCTCCAGGGATGGGGACTCCACCACGGCCCTGGGCAGCTGTGCCAGGGCTGGACAACCTTTTCTGTGAAGAACTTTTCCCTAATATCCAACCGAAACCTGGACACAACTCCCCCCACACATGACAAGGGTGTCCCTGCGGTAACTCCAAAGAGGGAAGGGATGGACACGCTGCAGACCCAGACTGTTCTCTGCTGTGGATTGCTCAGCACTTTGTACCAAACAATAACGTTGGCTCTGTTGCACCTTTTAGGTTGGAGGAAATTCAGAGCTTTGACAATCCCCCTGCCCCCCCAAGTACCACTGAAGTCCGTGGGGACTCAGCAGACATAAGGATCAGGAGAACTGTGGCACAAACCCTCATGTGCATCAGGTCTGGAAGCATTAAGAGTGTCATTACAATACAAAGACTCTACAGGGCAAATTTCTGGAGGTGTGGCCCAGGAGGAGCCACCTCCTGGTCTACTCCACCGAAATTCCCAAAACCAGCAAAAGATCCAGGACCTGATTTTTTTCCTGCCAGAGGTTTTGATGTTTCTTTTGGGGGGACACAGTGGACAGCAGCACTAAACCTGCAGGACTCATCACAGAGGCAGCGGGATCCTTCCAGCTCTGCTCGGGGAGTCCTACCGTGGGAATTCTGTAACCTTTGGACACACTGGAGATGGAAAGTGGAGCCAAAAGTCATGGATGAGACCTCCTCATGGATGGGAAAGCTCTGACGGAGCTGTGGTGGCAGCTGTTGTGTGCAGCTGTGGAGCTTCCCTTTAATCCATCGCGGTGATCCCCTGCAGGCTTCAGGTGACCACAGGTCTCGGTTCCCTTTGGGGGTTTCTGTTTTGTTTCACCAGTAAAGACCCCACTCCAACAATAAAATAAGTTTTTTGCTTCTCTGGAAGTTCTCCCACAGCTCTGTATTCTTTGTTTAAAACACAAAATGATGTTTAAAAAAAGTTAAATTTGAGTTTTTTCTAAAATTTAAACCCACACATTTTCGGTTCAAATTCACTCATGTCCTTCCCTCAAGCAAAAGCCAAGTGTCCAACCAGGACTGACTTCCCACATGGACATCCTGTCCTACCTTAGCTACCAGGACTTGTTTGAGGTGATTAATTACCTAAACTTTAAAAAAATAATTAACAGTGAAGGTGTCAAGTACTCAGACCCCCAACAACACAGGATCACAGAATGGTTTGGGTTGGAAGGGACCTTAAAGACCATCCCAGCTGCTACAGAGTCCACGATGGCATCAGAAGATCCTGCATGTGACAGGTCCACCCTACCAGGAGAAGCAGTTGGAATATGCCAGGCTACAAGGAGACACCTAAATCTAACTCTTGAGGTACACAGCTGCTCTTCCAAAAATCCTGGATGCTTCACAAGCCTGAAGAAAAACAAAGAAACCCATCTGCCACCTCTTAGGGAAGGTACACGCTCCAGGTAAGGCAGCATCCTGGGAAAAAGGAGGTTAATTTTCTTTTTCTTTTCCCACTACTGCCCTGCAGCAAGAACAAACCCAAATGGTTTTGCCCTAATTCATGCCTGTTTTTCTTACTATCCTAAACCTTCTCTATTCAAAGGAAAGTTTTGCTGCACAAGCTTTCACAGATGGTAAAAATAATAATAATCTGTGAGCAGGGCTGCATCCATGTAAATCAACAGCAAAGCTTCCAGCATTTCCAGGGGACAGGTTTTGCCACAGCTCCAGCTGGGACTAAGTGCACTTGTGTTCCCACAATACCACAACAAACCAAACTGGGGATGATCCCTTCTCTATCCCTGACACCTGAAGCTCTTTTTCGCCTTCTAATAAACGAGATAATGATTTTTGAGTGAGTTTGGCCCTGATCTGAACAGCTGTTTCTCCAGTGTTGTTGATTTTCACAATAAACTGGAATTTCTCTCTCTGGATGCTGTTTATTCTGGTTGAATTTAGTGAGGAAAGTGCCATAAACTGAGAACAAGTAAACAGAACTGAAGTGCCAAGACATTACGGATATCAAATATCCGAAGTCGGCCTCAAAGAGGAGGAACTTCTGGGGTGAATAAAGGTAAAAACTGGCATGAGGGAGCACACAATGGGGAAGCAGGTGGGGAGGAAAGGACCTTCTTGAGCTGAAATGCCCTGGATTATCCCCAAGGACACGCTGCAGCCATAAAAGCTCTCCAGGGGAACGAGTGGGTGACGGACACAGACATTCAAAGCTGTTGTTTTCCATTTAAACAGGAGAGTGAAGGTGGCTTGGAAACCCTGCACGCTCCTAAGGAGTTAAAAGGTAGTTCTGGAGCCTGGCACAATTAACATTCTGGCAGAGTCTATTTAAATTGCAGGGAAAGTTGAGCTTGTCCAACTGGATAGTCAGACTGCAGGTTCCCCCAAACAGGGCTTTGATTCTCCAACACAACACCCGAAATCCTCTCCGGCTTACATAAAACACATGTGGAATCACGCTCCCTGTTGCACAACACAGCTCTAGGGAGAATTCCAGGTATATAAGTATAAACTGGAGGTCATTGCTCTGCAAGGGCTGAGGATTTCTCTGGCAACAGAAAGGAAGACAAGCTGGTCCTGGTGGCAAAGCTGCCTTGAGAGCTCCTGACAGCAGCAGCATCTCCCAAAGCAAGGGCGGGGGGGGGTTCACTCAAGCACAGCAGCCAATGACAAAAAATATGAGCAAATATCTGAAAAAAACCCTAAAAGCAAGTAGTTTTTGTGATCCAAACAATCCAACCCAGTAGGATTCTATTTCTGCATCCTTGCATTCCCCATGCTGCTCTACCATTCCCAGTAATCACCACTGCCTCGACATCTTTTCTGATCTCAGGTCCACTGCTCTGTCAGCCTGATTTTAAAATATGCTGCCAGGGTGAAATAAAACCTGCCTGTGTTTATCTCAGCCTGCAAAGGGGAGGTCAGCATGGGGAGGGGAGATCTCTCTGCAGCAAAAGGCGTTATAGAATCATGGAATGGTTTGGGATGGAAGAGACCTGAAAGATCATCTCATTCCAATCCCCTGCCAGGGGCAGGGACACCTTCCACTACCCCAGGGTGCTCCAAGCCCTGCCCAACCTGGCCCGGGACACTTCCAGGGATGGGGCAGCCACAGCTTCTCTGGGCACCCTGTTCCAGGGCCTCATAGTAGAGAATTTCCACCTAAAATCTAATCTAAATCTCTCCTCTCGTATTTTAAAACCATCCCCCCTTGTCCTATCACAATCTGCCTGTACAAAAAGTCACTCTCCCTCTTTTTTTAAGCCCCTTTAGGTACTGAAATGCCACATCCCCTGTGCAGAGACCATCCATGGAGCTCTCAGTGATTCTGGAGGGGATGACACACCGTGTCCCTTCTCTACAGAGCAAGGCTGCAGTTTAAAGCTGGCTTTATTAGACTGAGTCTAGAAAGAATGAATGGGATCCAGGAGCTGTGGATATGGGAATTACCCTGAGCTCTGCTGCAGATCAGAGATCCTGGAGTAGAACCACTGAATGTCCTGAGTTGGAAGGGACCCACAAGGGTTATTGAGTCCAACCCCTCCCACAGGCAAAAATGACTGTGCAAAACTGACTGCACGTGGGCAGCTCTGCACACCCTCAAACCCAGCAGTGCAGGCACCACTCCCGAGCTGACACAGACACGTTTTGGAGCTTTATCCCACGGCTTCGTTCTGAAAGCCCTGCTGACTGACAGGGGCCAGCTCAATGGACTCACAGGAAGGCCAGGGCAGGAACGGGCTCAGCACAAGGCTCAGCTTCCCTCCTGACAGCAGAAATCAGCACACACCAGCCATGGTGCACAAAAGCTTTTGTTTTACATCTCAAAACCATCGCTGCTCTGGGACTGACAACTGCCCGTGCAAGCAGCAGGGCTGAAACCCAAACTGTGCAAAGCCCAGACTTTGTGGGGTTTGAAGCCTGAAAAGAGATTTTTTTTAAAAGAAATGAAGGTAAAGAACACAGCAGCTCAAAGGAAATCCCAGAAGGAAAAGCCTCCCCTGGTTGCTGTTAGAGGTCAAAATCCAGTCAGTGACATTCAGTGATGCTGGATGGGGCACGTCCTCACCACCTCAGTGAGCTCCCCAACCTCAGCGGTGCTTTCACAGCACAGCAGAACGGTTTGGGTTGGAAAGGACCTTAAAGATCTTCCACTTCCAACCCCCTGCTAAGGGCAGGGACTCTATTTTGGAGAGGAACAGCTTCCCTGAGCCGGGCTGTGCAGTTTCCAGTAGCAACTGTGCCTAATCCAGCCCCGAGACAAAACTGCCGGCGCTCATTCATACCCACGGCACGTGCTGGGCAGACTCTGGGCATGGCCACAACTACTGCATGGCTTTGTTTTTCCACACCCCCCCCCCAGTTTAAGCTCATTTAAAAAACATTTTTTAAAGAAAATAAGCATATTTAAGTAAGTTTTTTTACAAATATAAAAATTTTAAGAGATGAGGTTGGGATCAGATTCTGTCTAAAGGATGAACAAAAGCTTTTCCCTCCGCACGTTCATTGTACAAAACATATTTATTTCATTGCTTTATTTTCACAGTGTTGGAGAAATTAACAAAAAAGAAGCTGGTTTAGTGGTGAAATTCCTGATTTTTTATAAAAGAATTATAAGAAAGGAGATGAAAATCGTATTGAAGAGTATTAAATCAGCAGTTGCTCTGCCCTGCATTCAGGTCACAGCACCAAAAAGATGCCTAAGTGACGAAATAATGCTGGGATCACATCACCTCTTAGGTGTTGGCAGCTAGGAATGTAAAAACTGAAGCAATATGAAAAAATACATATTTTTCTATGAAAGTTTCAGAAGAGGTAAGTTACCACACACGTGGGCTAATGAACCAGGAAGGAATATCACCGAATTGCTAATGCATCTTTTTGGTAAATTCTTCAACACGTTTCCACCCCTAATTTTAATTTGAGGTATGTGGTAGGTGCACAAATACACAGATATTTGTGCCTTTTTCTCTCTGGGCATACTCAGCTACCAGCACCAGGTCAGGAAGGGGACTCAGCAGCTTTCCAGCATTTCCAAGGACATCAGGGAGAAGGGAGAGCCTGGCTCTCACAGGGTGGGAGGACAGGAGGTGATTGGCAGAAGATGAATCGAGATGTTATGGGTGCAAGGAGAAGGTTTTCCACCATGAAGTCAGTCAAGCTGGGTGCCCAGAGGTTGGGCAATCCCCATCCCTGGAGGTTTTCAAGATGGATAAAGCCCTGGGCACAATCATAGAATCAAAAAGGTTGGAAAAGCCCTCTAAGACCATCGAATCCAACCATTCTCCCAGCACTGCCAAGGCCACCACTGACCCATGTCTCCAAGTACCACATCCACATAGCTTTTAAATCCCTCCAAGGACAGGGACTCCAGCACTGCCCTGGGCAGCTGTGCCAGGGGTGGACACCCTTTTCCATGAAGAAATATCCAATCTAAACCTCCCCTGGCACAATTTGAGGCTGTTCCCTCTCATCCTGTCCCTGTTCCCTGGGAGCAGAGCCTGACCCCAACCTGGGTGCCCCCTCCTGTCAGGGAGTTGTGCAGAGCCAGAAGGTCCCTGCAAACATACAGAAACCTGGATCATGGAATTACTTTATTCTGCATAAAAACATGGGTAAAAAAGAACAGAGGCCCCAACACCTTGTTTGAGAGACAGCCCAGCACCATGATGTTAAAAACCTTCTAAAAAACAACCTCACGTCCCTGTATTCCATGAAACCCCTTCCTGAGTTTCTCCTCCACATTCCAATAGTGCCTGCCCTTCGCCTCCCCAGCCAGCCTGGAGAAATGCTATTCTTCTCACAACAACCCCCCCCCCCAAAAAAAAAAAAAAAAAACCCAAGAGAAAAAAAGCCCCCTTGATTATTTATGCTGCTCTTTGAACAACACCAGCTATTGTCAGTGAGTGTTTTACAGCTCTGAATGTCACATTGAGAGTCTGGTCATGCCAGGAGAAAAGCCTGCCGCTGCCATGTCCAGGCATAAATCCCTTTATTCAAGGCACCCAGAGCCCAGAGCAGGGTAAAACCTAAAAGGAAGCTGGTGGGTGTGACAGCCACATTTGTACAATGACATAAAAAGGAAGAGGCAAAGCTGCTTGAGTGGTTTTTTTTTGAGGTAAAGGGTAGAAAAACTACAAGGAACATCGTGCAGAGCCAGGTGAGGCCGAGCTCGGGCTGGATGCTGCTCTGGAGGAATTGCACGGAGCAGCATGGGGTGAGCAGAGCTGGAGACCTACCCAGCAGGACCCAGGGAGCTTTTGCTGTCGAGAAAACCAGGCTGGCTGGACAAGAAACCCATTTCCTGCCCGATTGTGACTGTGTGAAGGGAAACAGGGCTCTGGAGACAAACAAAGCCCAGCCACCTTCGGCTGGGGAGCGCCCCAAAACCATCGAGCCACTACAAGCCTGAAAGACAAAAAAAGTGATAAAAAAACCCTGTCAGGCCCTTTTCCACGGTGTGTTACGTTACAAAGCAAAACTGGACAGGTTGCAATCTTCCTGTGCCGCACCCCAGATGCCAGGTTTCAAGTTACTTCACCCGACGTACCTGCAGGAATTCGCTCGGAAGCGCGGCATTTTTACCGAGCTCTTAGAGCCAACCTTTACTCTGCAGCTCTTCCCAAAGTCCTGCAAAGAAAGCAAGTGTCATTTCCTTCCCCCTCCCACACCCCCGTGCGCCGACGAGGAAGTTATAACCCATGTGAAATAATAAATATGGCCCAGCAAGAAAGGGAGTGTGGGGAGCAATAGGAAAGGCAGCGTTCCCGTGTTACCCCAGCCTACAGGATCCATCCTTCCAGCCTCCCACTCAGGAAACGGCTTTTCAACGCTGGCTATCAAAGCTCCTCCCAGTTTTGGCATCTCCACCTCTTCTCCCTGCAGAACTTGCTTCAAGCACTGAGGGTTTGGGGTTTTTTTTAACTGATTCGTGGATATTTGTATCCAGCATCGGCACTCATGGTTTTTCCAGCGGCTGTTGCACATCTCACGGGTCTGTTTACTATCAGCAAACATCCTGGCAGTAATCCTGGGTTTATCTCTTTGTCTTCCTGATAACTCCCCCATGGCTGCGCCCTCAAAGCCCAGAAATCCAGTTTGCCACCCTTCACAAGGAACCTCCAGGCATTTTGGAGAGCTCTATCATTTATCTCCTCCACAGTCTCAATTCACCATGAAAATATTTAGTGAAACCCATCAGCAGCTTCCCTGATACAAGTGCAGAGACTCTACCACTACTTCTGCCCACACAATTTTCTCTAACATCCAAAAAAAGAGGCGAACTGTGGGGTTTTTAAAATGCAACCCTATGCTGCTCAGCACTCCTGTTCCCCTTATCTTTGAGGTCCCCGTGAATTTTCCCAGCAATGGCACCGTGCTGCTGCAAAGATCTCTTGATTTATGCAAAACTTGATCTCTTTTCTGCCCTTTTTATGAGCAAAGGGTTTCTCTTTTCCTTTGGATGTAGCCTGGTGATTAACTGCACACTGCCACAAGCCCCGTGCACTGCACTCCTTTGCTGAACGCTGCCACAAAGCCTTTAGATTTCCGAGGATGAGAAGGACGTCGGGAGTACACACACCTACGACAAAGAGAGCTACGTGCAAGCATCACCTTCAGACCTTCCTTTTATGAGATACTGCCTTTTATCCTTGATTTTAAGCAGCAGCAGCAGGGAGAGGGTCTTTGCTGAGGTCACTGGCGAGGCTGGTGGCACAGTGCCATGATCCGCCGTGCCGTATCCATCAGGCACCGCTGCCTCCTGAGCCACGGGGTGGAGAGATGGAGACACAGGCTCTCAACACCAGAAGGGAGCGATCTGCAGCAGGCAGGGAGTGTGGGGAGTGAGCTCAGGGAAGGGCAGGGAGGTACAAAGGACGTGCAGCCTGCAGCTCTCACCGACCAGCTTTTGCACCTGCAGAACTACTGGGATGCAGTCGGGTTATTCCTCATTTCCCAGCACTGTGAGGGAAGGGAGCCTGGGCTGAGCTCAGTAATTCCAGCCAGATCCCAATGCCAAGAATTGCAGGGTTGTGCCAAGGCACTGAATCGATGGCATTTTCTGGGCTCCCCAGCAGAAGACAGCCATAGGTCTCTTAAAGCAGGTCCAGAGGAGGCCACAGAGATGCTCTGAGGGCTGGAGCCCCTCTGCTGTGGAGCCAGGCTGGGAGAGCTGGGGGTGTTCACCTGGAGAAGAGAAGGATCCTGGGAGACCTTAGAGCCCCTTCCAGGGCCTAAAGGGGCTCCAGGAGAGCTGGAGAGGGACTTGGGCCAAGGCCTGGAGGGACAAGACAAGGGGGATGGCTTTACACTGCCAGAGGGCAGGGTTAGATGGGATATCGGGAAGAAACTGTTCCCCGTGAGGGTGGTGAGGCCCTGGCACAGGGTGCCCAGAGAAGCTGAGGCTGCCCCATCCCTGGAAGTGCTCAAGAAAAGGTTGGAAAGGCCTTGGAGCAACCTGGGATAGTGGAAGTTGCCAGGGGGTGGAACTGGATGAGCTTTAAGGTCCCTTCCCATCCAAGCCATTCCGTGATTCTATAACTGGAGCCACCTCATGTCCATGGCCAGGACAAAGGGAAACAGGAGCAGCTGTGGCTGCAGCCCTGAGACCACCCTGACCTCGGGGGTTGATAATCCCTTAACTCAAGGCCCTTTGATTTGCCCCTGCTCACAAGTTCTCTCCCATAGGAAAGGTGTCCAGAGCAAGCCAGAGGCAGCAATACCACTTAGGGAAGAGCTCCAGCAGCTTCCTTTCAGGCACTCAGGCTGGAGAAATGAAAAGGATTTAAAGCAGATGACAGAGCTGTTAAAAGATGATCCTTTGGTCTTAGTGGTTTGGTGTTTTTAAGCCGAGTGCGATTCAACCCTCCTCAAACAACCCTGGTGACACAGAAATCACAAGAAGCCTGTGCCTCTTTGAGGGACAGTGCACTACTTTTCCTAATCAAAATATTATCATTGAGCTGATAAAATACTGATCAAGAGATAACCTCATTTTCTCCCACTCAATCCTTCCCCATTGCCACCGGGGTTCACGCTGGCATATGTTATTTTCATGCAGGCAGAAGGTAACGATAGGAAAGCAATTACTGGGCAACATTTTTTTTTAAATATAGTAAAATATTTACGAGCAATTTAATTTTTTTCACGCCTGGTTGCTCCACGCGCTGAGCCTACAACTCCACCACATCGTGGATGAGATGCCTTTTCACAACAGACTGGAATCCAGACAGCAGAGCCTCCCAAAATCAGCACTGCTGAACAGCGTGGTTGGTAACCGCATCCTTTGGAACAGAATCCTGTGAGAATCCCAGAATGTTTTGGGTGGGAAGGACCTTAAAGCTCATCCAATTCCACCCCCTGCCATGGGCAGGGACACCTTCCACTATCCCAGGTTGCTCCAAGCCCCGTCCAACCTGGCCTTGGACACTTCCAGGGATCCAGGGGAAGCCACAGCTTCTCTGGGCAACCTCTCTTTCTGCTTTTTTAAGGGATCGATGGATTCAAAACCAACATGAAAACTAATTTTTTTTCCCAAAATATTTTATCACTAATCCGTGGATCTGGACCACAAGTTTCTCTCTGCCCTAAAAACGCAAAATCTTCAGATTCATTCAAGCAAAACAGAGAAACTTTTACACATGTGGGAAATTTTGGTGTAAACATTTTAAAGTTGTGTTAAGTGACAAAGAGGAGATTGCTGACTCGAGGTATGTGAGTATGGCGACCATAAACATCAGACCATGAGGTGCCTGTCATGGGGACAATTTTTTGAAAGAGAAACTGAAGTTCAGCTCCTGTAGGTGTTTAAATTTCAGGTGGGAGGGTTTCTACAGTAAAAAAAGAATATTCCAAATATTCAGTGTATAAAATTGACTTCAGTGAACGCTGCACTACTCAGGCTCCATGAAGAGATAAAAGTTTCATTTTTATCCTTAGAATCCGAGAACCATTAAGGCTGGAAAAGCCCTCTGAGATCACTGAGTCCATGGCTTTTAAATCCCCAGGGCTGGACCACCCTTTCCATGAAGGAATTTTCTTAATATCCAATCTATCCCTTCCTTGAGCCGCTGCCTGTCACGTGTCCCTTTGAGAAGCTATTTCAACTCAACTCTCCCCACAAGCCTCATAAAAGGATTTCACTGCAACAAATGCCACTGCAAAGAACAAGAACGACTTAAAAATCCAAATAAAGCTCTTTTTTTTTTTTTTACCATGTAATTGCAAATAACAAACATATCTGTGGTTTACAGAGGAGGCAATAAATTAAAGCTACAGTCACAAATCAGACCAGAAAAAGATACTTAAGTCATTCAATCCACCACCCCGGGATGGCTGCGGCCCCATGGGATTTCTGCTCAGTTTTGTGAAAGACTTGGAGTCCTGAACAGAGGAAGTACGACATGAAGAGCTCTCTCAGAATTGTTATTTTTTTATTATTCTTATAAAATGAAGCCAGCCCTCTGGTGCTTCCTGAGCGCAGCCTTGTCGGTCTGGCTGGAGAAAAGCAAATGGTCTTTAGCAAATAAGCTTTTTATGTGTGAGAGGAGCACATCATAAATAAAAAAAGTTTGATCCCCGTCAGAATGGTCGTGAGTGTTTCTTCTGTAAGCACCCCATGATGGCTGTGACATTTCAGCTTCTAGAAAAAGGGACAGGCATTTAGTATCTTTTTGAATCAAAGAATGTTTGGGTTGGAAGGGACCTTCAAACTCATCCAGTTCCACCCCCTGCCATGGGCAGGGACACCTTCCACTGTCCCAGGTTGCTCCAAGCCCCGTCCAACCTGGCCTTGGACACTTTTTAACTTTAAATTTGTGTAAGAAGATGCATTTCGAGACATTAGGAAGCTGAGGACCCCAGAGTTTTAACTTCGTCACTGATTCTTCTGCTCCCACCAGACACTGAAGAATGAAAAAAAAAGAAGCCAATCTATTTTTTCATTTCTCATTGAGCTGCACCCCTCAACCAATGCAGGAGCTGCCTATTTCCATAGCTTTGGTGAGCAGAAGTATTTTAGGAATGGTCACTAAATAAAACAAGTTGAGGGTTTGGGTGTTGCGGTGGTTTGGGGTTTTAATTTCTGGGGCTTTTTTATATTTTGAGGACAAGAGGAAATGACCTCAAGTTGCACCAGGGGAGGTTTAGATTGGATATGAGGGAAAATTTCTCCGTGGAAAGGGTTGTCCAGACCTGGCACAGCTGCCCAGGGCAGTGGTGGATTCACCACTCTTGGAGGGATTTAAAAGCCAAGTGGATGTGGCACTTGGGGACACGGTTTAGTGGTGGCCTTGGCAGTGCTGGGTTAAGGGTTGGATTCAATGATCTTAAAGGCATTTTCCAACCCAAACAATTACATAATTCTGTAATTTTATGAAGGAAAAAAGCCCTGTAACCACAAAGCCATGAACTCTGCACTAGTTTCCACTGCGTTTCCAGAACACATGTCCAAAAAGACACATTTTGGGTGAATTAAAGACATTTTGCCAGAGATGAGTTTGAACAAATACATAGTGAGTAGTTCCTGTCCCTCAGCTGAATCCCAGCTGGGTGCAAGTCTGTACAGGCAGGTCTGGTTTCAGAGCAAGTCCACCCATTAGGATTCTCAGGACTTTCCAACATGGTATAAGCAGGAGAAAACCAGAAAACTTGACTGAATGAGCTTTTTCAGTGATCTGGGCTGTAGCTGGAGCCATCTCCCCACACCACAGATGTGACAGCGCCACAATAGAATGAATAATTCTCGTAACTCCCTCCGAACCCAAGGACAGCACTCGGAGCCTAAATTAGGAACACGAAAACCATTAACATGACCAATTAACCTCGGCCCCACCCTCCCTGCGCCACATAAAAGCCGACGTAACAATCCCCAAGATAACATTGTGTGTCAGAAATATCACACACAGGAATACAGCAGTGGCAGTGCTTGTTTCCTGACGCGGGAAAGCTGCTATAATTGTAGTGCATTGTGCTCCTGGAGGATTTCGAGTTGGAAGTTGGTTGCCAACAGCCCTGGTTCGCTGGAATTTCCAATCAGGCTCCTAAAACTCTTTAGATTCCCCAGTCAACACTGTGTCAAGGCACTGCTCGGAGTTCTGGACACGTGGTTCAGCAGGAATTTAATTTTCTTGGTGGAAATAAGTCAGGATCATCCCAGAGATATAAAAGCTGGATGTGGAGAAGACAAGCAA
Source organism: Oriolus oriolus (assembly GCA_013400235.1). Classification (NCBI taxonomy): domain Eukaryota; kingdom Metazoa; phylum Chordata; class Aves; order Passeriformes; family Corvidae; genus Oriolus; species Oriolus oriolus. The sequence continues at coordinate 816,710 of VXBT01006277.1, read as the reverse complement.
ATGGAGTAAAATTTGTGTGTTGGGGATTTTTGATGCACATTTCATTGCAAAGGGAACCTAAACCAAAATCATCTTCGCTTCTGGAGGCCCTCCAGCTGAGTCAAGAGGACAGATATTTAGGAGACCATCTCATTTTAATGAATTTCTTCATGGAAAAGGTTGTTAAGTATTGTAGGGTGCTGCCTGAGGAGGTGCTGGAGTCCCCATCCCTGGAGGTGCCCAAGGAATGACTGGACGTGGCACTCAGTGCTCTGGGCTGGTGACAAGGTGGGGATTGGTCACAGGTTGGACTCGATGACCTTGAAGATCCTTTCCAACCCAAATGATCCTGCGATTTTTTCATTAATTCAGCTATTACATCACACATAATTCAGAGGTGTGGATCTCCAACCTGGCCAGCCTCCGGGGAAATCCCTCAAATCCCCAGAAACCACCACACCCTCGTGCACAGGCCCTCGGTCCATGGCATTCTCCCCTCCTGGTGGAAGCTGTCCTTGCAAGCAAAATTCTTCCAAGTTATCCCCCATCTCTTTCTAGAGAATTTAAACTGCCCAGATGACAAATCTGAGGAGTGTAAAGGATTCCTCTCTTCCAGGAATTTCCAGAGGATGTGTGGCACGTGACAAGCCCATGGAATTTTGAAGTCCTGTCCCTATAAAGAAGTTTCATCTCTATGAAGCCTTTTCCAGTCAGTATTTCCAGGTACCACCAACACCAGCTTTTAGTTCTAAGTGCTTTTCTACCAAGCCCAGATGAGGTTAAAAGCAACACTTTCACTCATTTCAGTACTTTCCAATTAAAATGAACAGATGTCAGCGACCCAAATAGACAGTGCTGGAGAAGGGCTTCTCCAAAATGAAAACACCAACATTTTTGATGTCCCCAGCGATGCCAAAAGATGTTTGCATCCTAATTTTTTCCTTGTGGTGACCTGTGGGCTTAAGCCTTGCCTCAGTTTCATCCTCACTTTCTCTCTGTGAAAAGCAACGACTTCCACTTCAATCCCTCCTCTTTTCTCACTTAAGATCTTCTGTAAATTATCTAGAGGATTTAATTTTGGGGCTATATCCTTGAAAGTTGGAATTTTTCCCCCTCAGCTGTGATGTTGGTTGTTTGCCGAGGACCCCACAAGGCCCATCCCAAAAGGAATTTTTCAAGGGTGAAGCTCAACACCAGCCAGGCCCTGAACAATAAATACCTCCCTCATTAGTATGCTGAGCCACATTAGTTCTGCTGCTCACAGAGCCAAAGCATCAAAGTAGGGCTGAATCTTCAATTTCACAGTTTGCAACGTGATGCATCAGATACTCCCAGGGCTCTGGGCACCGACGGGATTCACAAAGAGTTTGAGATGTGTGAGGTGCTGCTGGTAAATCTGCTAAAGCCTGCGAAAGAGGCAGCACGTGCCTCTGAGAGAAGGAGGATGAAGTCATCCTACATAAAATTGGGGTTAAGGCAGAGGAAGGGCGAAGTGACTGCCCAGCATCACACTCGAGGCTTTGGTAATACCATGACCTCACCAGAGGAGTTGGCATCATCCTAAAAATCAAACACGGATTACCTAAGAAGTAAATTTACACCGCAGAATTTGCATCAAGTCTGGGAAGTCTCGTGGTCTCTCCACTCAACCCCCCCACTACTACTCAGTTTTCATAGAATTTGCAAGATTTGAAGGTTCTGAAGTTTCTCAAATGTGGCTGGAATTGCTCAGAGGTTCTGAAGGTTATTTGGGACGGAGGGGCCAATAAATGCAGACTGTCCTGTTACTGCTCTCCTGTCTCTAGGAAATGAGTTTTAAGAACACAACACATTACTCACCATTGCAAGAAAACAATGAATGACGCTGTCATGGCTGCAGCTGTACCTGTACTTATCAAATATCAGCATTTCTGCTGACTTTTGCACTGAGAACTCTCTGTCCCTATTGAAAACAGTATTCCCTAAAGAAGACTACATTAGCCCTGATGATTAGAACAGAGTAAGGCCAACCAAAGGCCAGGGAATGCTTCCCTGTATCCAAAGTTGAAACAAAAAGGTGTCAGGGATAGCAAGAGGCTCCCAGGTAGTCCAACTGGAAGCAGGATTCCTCAGTGCATGTGTAGCATTACGGCTTTGGAGGCATTGCACAGATTAATCACACAAAGTAATGATCCCACAGTGAAGTGCTGAGCTGGAATTAGAGAGATTAATGCTCAGGTCCCAGCTCTCGAAGTTCTCACCCTTGGGGAAGTCGTATTAACTCCTGCATCTCGCCTCCCCTTCCCACAAAACCTCCTCTGAATTACTGATTGCAGAACCTGAGTGAAGATGCCAGAGGGAAGGACCACTCCAAAGGCTTTTTAAAAATTATTATTTTTTCCTTAATACCCGCTGTGAGGCGTTGTCTTGTTTAATTCATGATTCTTTGAAGAAAGATTTGCCATCTTAAGGGAATAAAAACAAGTCTGCGTTATCTTTTTAAAAACATCACGTGTTTGTGCTACTGGTAAAGTCTAGGCCTGAACAAACACTCACATGGACCTACCAAAAACTGTGCAATTTCAGGTAATAATGAGTTTGATGGGACGTGGTTACAACATATTTGGAGACCCAAAGGTTGGGTGAGGCAAAATTCTGAAGTTAGCAGAGCATTTTTTGACCTAAATTCCCACAGGAATAGAAGGGCACAGCAAGAAATACTGTCCCATACAGCTTTGTGGTTTTTGTCACTCCCACTGCTGAACCCCTCAAGACTTTGGTTCTTCTGGAGTCAAAAGTTAGGCTCTTCCTTTAATTTCCCAAGCTCACATCATAGAAAATAAGACATTTAACTGTCATGGTGGATTTCTACACCTGTTACTCCACACCAGCGCAACTGCAACTCCCCGAACATCCAATCTCTGGCATTTCTTTGGTCATACCTCAATTCCTCTATAAACCAAAGAGATATCCAAGACTTCTTGGAATGTGGCTTTTTCTCATCGCCCAAAACACAAAATACAGGCTGGGTTTTGGCGAGGATGGGAAGAAACGGGAAAGTATGTGGGTGGAAAAAGAACAACAAAGTTCAGTCATGCACAAAATGATTTTTTTTTGGGGTTTTTTTTTTTTTGTTTTTTTAAATTGAAACTCAAAACTTCTATGAAGAATTTGCCGTGAGTCAATAACTGCGTTTTGGTGGTGACATCTGTGCCATGCACAGAGGGGACAGTCACAACTGAGACATCTCCAACCACAGCAACCAAACCTTCCTGCCCACACTCCGCCTGAAATTGCACTGGGAGGCCTCAGAAATCCCACAGGATTCCAACCAATCTCCAGTTGCCTTGAAAGCGTAATTAACTGCAATTGCCTTTTTGATTTTATCTCCATTTTCTCAGGTTCTGGGCAATTCGGGAAAGCTCTCTGTGTACCTACAGGTGAGAATGCACACCAGTGCATGCACCTACTTGTCTGGAGCTACCAACTTCCCAGCGGATCTGCTTTTCTCAGGGCCTCCTCGGAGAGTGAAACTTAGGGAAGAAGCCCATCCTTTGGGAAATTCTCCTTCTTATCCTGTACACTCACTGATAAAAAGATTTCTGTTCCTGCTGGTGATATGAGCTCAAATCAAGGGAGTTCAAGCTTAGCTTGGCTCCACTAGGCTCAAGCTCCCTGCTTCCCACAAGGTTTTCTGACAAATTGCTCTCACGGGGATTTTAAAAAAAGATGATGACCTGGCCCTCGGAGTAAGAAAGAGATTTTCCTTTCTTTTCCACATAAATTTTATAGTTTCCCCAAAAAATAGAAAGAAAGGATTCAGAGAAAGCAATGGGGAACCTGTACAGAAAATAAAGGGGAAAGTTTGACCTGGGTTAAGGAGTAATTGATACTGCAGGCTACAGCTTCACCCATGTTCAAGGAATCACAGAATCAGGGAATGGTTTCAGGGAATCCCCAGGCTGGATGGGGCTTGGAGCAACCTGGTCTAGTGGAGGATGTCCCTGTGTTGGAAGCAGATGGTCTCTAAGTTCCCTTCCAACCCAAGCCATTCCATGATTCTATGAAAATTCTTGACCCTGCAGGGAAGGTTCAGCACTAGTTTCATTCAAAAATACAGACAGGGTGTAGTCAATGGGCTGGAGAAATCCATCCAAAAACTTAGAGAGCTGTTTCAGTCCCCAGAAACTTTCCTATTCAGTGGAAAATTCAGCTTTGCTACAAAGTCAGCTGGAAGTTTCTGAGCCAGCCCAGGCAGGAGTTTGCCCGTACACCCCAAGGAGAAAGGCCAAGAACGAGGCATCCGAACACGGCCCTGTCAAAACCTCCCTGGTTTTATCAACCAGAGTTCAAACCCAGACCTCCTGTCCTGCTGCTCACACTGCACACAGAAAGGTTTCCAAGAAATGTTTCTTGGCAGCAATCCCAAAAAACCCAGCTTCCGACCCGCTGTAGGAGCAGAGGTGGCTTCTCTGCGGATTTTGAAAGCTGAATTTCCAAAGGAATTACAGTATTTTTGAACAAGGCCCTTGATTTTCCTAAACAAAACTATTTCTGTGAGCCTAAGGAAGGGCTGGTGGTCTAAGGACGTGGGGAAGATGATCGTGCCCACATTCCCATTCCAAGTTTTGCACAGCATCAGGGGCGCTTCCCCCCTACCCTTCCTGTAAACCTGCTGGGATCACGAAAATAATTACGGTGGAAAAAACTGGGTGAACTCAGATTTTAGAAGGAATTTCTTGACTATGAGAGTGGTGAGGCCCCTGGCACAGGTTGCCCAGAGAAGCTGTGGGTGCCCCTGGATCCCTGGAAGTGTCCAAGGCCAGGTTGGACGGGGCTTGGAGCAACTGGGATGGTGGAAGGTGTCCCTGCAAATGGCAGGGGAGTTGGAATGAAATGGTCTTGAAGGTCCCCTCCAACCCAAATATTCTATGATTCTATGTCCCTGCTCATGGCAAGGGGGTTGGAATGAGAGGACCTTTGAAGGTCCCTTCCAACCCAAATATTCTACAATTCCCACTCATACGCTCTGGGACAGATGGCAGCAGTTTGGTAGTGGGTCTGTTCCTGCCTCCCACTCTCCTTCCCCTCCTCCAGTAACGCATTTTAAGCCAGTTTTGATTTGAGACCACCATGACCTCTACTCAGAAGTGCCACCACACCTGGGAGCACTACAATGTCTGTGATCTCAAGGTTTCCAGTTGCACAAGAAGAACCTTTTAGGATATAACCAACATTTCAGATCCACACTTTGAAGCCTTCTCACCTGTGCTCTGCAAACACAGGCTCCCTGCTCTGCCAGCACTACTGCTAGTACATCTGAGCTGGAATAAATGTGTGACATTGCTGAAATGGCTGACAAAAAGAGGACAGTAACTTGTGACAAGTGAATGTGACCCGTGCAAACAAAGCCCAGAAATCTAGCGATACATCTGAGTGGGCAGATTTGTATGGGCTTCACGCATCACTTTTCCCCCACATAATCTGAATCTGAATGCTCTGGCCCTGTGACACCAATCAGGAAGTGATGGATAACGAAACACAAGCAGAAAAGGGTGCGCAAGCCTTTCCAGCTCCCATCAGCTGTTTCATAACCCCTGTTTTAGAGAGAGAAAAACCACTCAGCCCAAAACGTCTTTCCAGTAGCCCATAGGAGTCAAGAGGTTCCTGGTACGATGGACACCTCTGACACTCCAACTCTGAATCCCACCTAGAATCCCACACTGCCTGAGGCAGCTGAACAAGCCCCATGACCTCAGCGTGGACCTTGCTGTCTTATTCCAAAAGGACTCTGTTGAAGAAGCTGCTGCTTTAATCTAAATTTTAATCCAATTTTGCTGCAAAAGGAAGGTGCTGAGGAACTATTTCAGTTCTATTTCAGATGGGGCTTCATCATGCAAGACAAACCACTCACACACAAGCAATTTTGTTGGGACCATTTCACCAGTCACAGCACTGGCCATGGCGATCAGCCCACAGCCACTCCTCTTCATGTGGCTCCAGGTACATCCTGCCAATCCCAGCAGCTTCAGGATTCCAGCTGGCCGCTGAACTCCAACCTCAAACAGCTCAGGAGCCCTGACAGGCACATCCAAGCTCTTGCTTCTCTAAAAAATCCTTTTCTTATACCAGCAAAAACTGAAAAATAGAGTTTAGGCTATTAATGTTTACATTGAGCATCATACCTGAATTTTTTCTGAGACTTCAATCTCATTGAACTTAATGGGATCACATATGGAAAAGAAGGCACCAAAGAGAAAGTCTTTCTCCTAGGACAGTTGGCCCTTCTCAGTAAATTAAAATCAGAGGATATCCTGAGCTGGAAGGGACCCACAAGGATCATCCAAGTCCAACTCCTGGCCCTGCACAGGACAACCCTAATTACTGAGATTCATTCAGCTGTTGGCCTCAACAAGAGTTTTCCCTAAATCAAAATGTGAGCAAAAAACAAAAAAAAAGACTTAAAAATACAGGTAGCAAAACACAACACGAAATTCAGTGAAGCACAGAGTGGAACACACACAAACAGATCTGAAACTCACTGCTAAGTGTCACACAGATTCCAAGGGAAGGACTTAGTCAACCCTAAAAGTTACGGCTGGCTTCAGTTTGGCACCGAGGTATCAAATCAGATTTGCAATGAGTTCAAAGAATTTTTATATGAAACCGTAAACCAGTCATGTTTGTGAAGCAGGCAGTGTCGGCAGGACCCTGTGTGGAAGCTTTAAGGAAATATCAAACCACAAACACAAACTACTTCTCCAGACAGGGTGAACCTGTGAAAGCCACAGCAACAAGAACTGCTTTAGGAAAAGACCTTGTTTGTACAAATGCCCAGGTTTCACACGCACATCTCCCTTTGCTACTCCAGCAGCACCATCGCAGCACTGAATCCACTCGGGTTGGAATGAGTCCTTCAAAACACCCAACAAGAAATCTTACAGTAGGGTTTTTATTTTTAATATTTAAAAGCATTCCTCAATCTTTTCCACAGGTCAGACCACGGGAAGAACTTCGACCAGAAAAACTTCCCACAAACTCCCTGATGGATGTTGGGTTTTAGCTCACCAATGTCCTGAGTATCACTCCATAACCTTCCTTCTCTTACTCCATGGCCTTCCTTTCCTCAAAAAGACTCCGGGCTTTTTCTTTTGCCCTCCTTAATAAATCTCTCACACACGAATTCTGTGCTTATCTGCACCAAGGTAAGAGTATATTTCAGTCTAAAACTAATTCAGTGCGTTTTAGTCTAAGACTGGTTTGTGTAGACAAGAGAGAGAAACTTAAGAAAAGCTCTTTCCAAAACAGTACAAAAATTGATGCCCAAACTCTATACACCTCACAACACAACCCAAAAGGTTTCAAAAATGAAAGATTCTTTCAAGTAAATGAAGAGAATACACTGGATTTACCCAGGTTTGCACCAAAACAAAGCCAACACCCCCCCAGTCTGAGAAGACCACGCTCATTAGGATTGAACAAGGGAATGATACAGCGCAGGTTTCTCCATGTGGAACTGGGGGATGTAAATCCATGAGGAAGCTGTACACTGTGGAAACTCCAAAGGCTACACCAGCACCACCTCCACGCCCCAAACACCTCATCCATGTCTCTACTGTACCTTGAAAGGGACGTTCATTCACTCCTTCTCCTCCCCAACACGACGGCCAAAGCTTTTTCCGATTAATACCAAACCAGGAGGATGAGGAGCACACAATCAATCCTTGTTAAGGCTGATGATTATTCTCGATGCGCCCTGGAAGAGAGGAACACCCAGTGAGTGGCTTGTGCCAAGATGAGTGAGTCCTTTCACATTAAACAAACAGCCTTTTTCTGCCCCAAATGCTTGGGTTTTGTTATGGATGACTGGGATTGTCCCGTTAAACTGAGACTGGCCCAGCCACTAATGGAGTCCCCATGTAGAATAAGTTTATCCAAATATTCCAAGCTCAGATGGAGGAACACCAGCCTGCAGAGGACATGGAGATGGTTAAGAGGAATAATTGAAGACCATAGCTCAGTTATTGGGGAATAACCCAAGTTTACACAGCCTAATACACCAGGAATGTATAATGAATAACAAAAAAATTAATACTAAATTGTTCTGTTCTGCACAGAGGACAACAAGGATCACACATCACTTGGCCTGAAGCTGGAAAGATCTCCTTTTTATGAAAGATTTTACATGCAAATCTAGACTGCTGCCTTAAAAACACCCTTATTTTTGGAGAGGAAAGTGAAAGTTTGTGGGCATGAGCCGGGTACTCATCAGGCCAGCCAGCACCAGTGGGAAAAGAGGACAAACCTCTGGACAGCACAAACCCTTCTAAAGGCCTGGAACATGGGAAGGTGCCTTCAAAGGCTCCTCTGCTCATGAAAACAGCCCCAAGGTGGAATTAGGAATATATCAGTTAAAGCATCTACAGGAGTGAGAGTGGCTCCTCTGGAGCTGTGGGTATGTTGGCAAGGAGGAGAGGAAAACAATATTCCATCAGGCTGGGGGAGAGACAAGTGAATTATTCCCTTGGCAACCAGCTTCACGGGACCCAGTTCTCTCCTCAGCTATTCAGTTGTATATATTTGGCTCCTCAGTTACTTTCTGTAGGACTCCTCCAGTTTTAGATCTCATTTTCAACTCAAGTTGGCCACATCTTCCACGTGCTGCGCAAAGCACAAACAGGCAAGGTGCATTTTTGTAAGGTAAAGGTGAGTCTAAAACAACCGAAACCACCTGTGCCATGGGTACATCTGGCAAAATTAAATGTCCTCCTCAATGGAGCAAGAGAAAAGCTGATGCTCTTTGTTCTAATGCTTTATTAGGGCATTAAAGCCTCACATAGAGTGAGCACCCAAACCATCCACCCACAGCAAAGGCAGCAGCAGAACCAGTGCCTGAGAGGTCCAAGAGCAGCTCCCAGGAACCCCTTAAACATCCGGGTGTAAGTGATGGAGACTGCCAGGCTAGAGAGCACCACTGAAAAAACCAACATCCCCACATCCAACATCCCTGGAAGTGTCCAAGGCCAGGCTGGATGGGGATTGGAGCAACCTGGGACAGTGGAAGATGTCACTGCCACTTGTCTTGGAATGAAACGGTACTGCAGGTCCTTCCAACCCAAACCATCCTGTGTTTCTATGGGTTTATTTTAAGTTGGAGAAAGGAGATACATTCTGCAGGCACAGAGAAGGAGCAGCAGAGCATCTCCTCCCTCGTGGTGCAGCAGTGCTCCCTGGACACCCACTCCACCACTTTGCATTCCCCAACAAATAACCCAGCCTGCTCACGGCAATGTGGATTCCCAATCCGGCTCTGCAGCAAAACAGGCTCCCTCTAATTATCCCTCAGCCTGACGACATCTGAATGGTGGAACAAGAACATGTCAGAGACACAGAATGAGAGAGTGTGAAAACAAGCCTGTCTCCTTTCTCCGCTCACACCGCAGGTCCCAAGCGCACGAGGACTCGCTCCCGCCTGAGTCATTCCCAGCAACGCTTCACAACCACAGAGAATTCCCACGCAGGAGGCTTTTTTTTGCAAAATTATTTAAAAATGAGAGGACAGCGAGAGCGACTCTGGGAGTGGAAGGAGCAACAGTGTGATGAGAAGGATCAGTCGCGTCGATGGAGCCTTATTACAAGTAATTTATATGCAAGTAAAACAAATATCCCCTCACACTTTTCCAGGAAAGCGCCGAATTCCATACTGATTTACACGCTTTCCAATCTCATTGACTTCAGAGGGATTGCCTGCGGTAGGAATCACCAGGCTGTGGCCTCCCAGCAATAGAGTAATCCCTTCATATTCCCCCTTTCAAAAGCCCCATCATCCGACCAGGTGCTGCAGCTCAGACCCCATGAACCGAGTTCCAGCCCTGCAGCGACGCTTCTCCTCTCCCTGCAGAAGCTTGGGAAGGGGGGAAACGAGAAATAAAAGTCTGATGATGGAAATGCCTCGTGGAGCATGGCTGAGCTGAGGGAGAGAGGCCCGAACCCTCCTTCCACCTAATTAAATCCAGATCCAAAAGCTGTTCTGATCCGAGGGCATTATGTATTTTTGTTAGGAAGGGCAGGGATAAATTAACTCCTAACTCTGGCCCTAATCTTTTTTTCATTGTTGTTCAAATTCTCCCACTTCCTAAGATTTCAGCGTTTCCTTGTGATAAAGAGGAGCTCTGGCCTGCCAGCTCATCTGCCCCTTTTCTCCACAGATCTGCCCTTTTCTGGACAGATGCTCCCCCCAAACCAGCTCTTAAAAACCACAGGACCTGCTTCTCCATTTACAAACATCGGTGCAAAAGGCAACTGCTGACCCCACTCTTTCGTCACAGCTGTTATTTACAGCACCACCAGCACACTGGAGAGATGATAATAAATGTTTAATGGTCCAGTAAACACCAAGGGCTTTATCTCCAGCCCATTTCCAAGCCTCATCAAATATAATAATCCTTTGTATGTCTGTCTGCCACTTCCCTGGCTTCCTGTGGGATACGAGGAGATGGACAGGGCTGCTCTATATTCAGAATATAAGGAAAAGGGGGTTAGTCACAGGGACATAAATGTTTTCCCTGCTTCCATATCACTTCTTTGCTCTCAGAAGGTCAGGACTACACACCAACCTGTTGGACCTCAACTTCTACACAACACAGAAATGCAGGCAGCATCTGCCTCTAGGATTCAATGCAGCAGTTATAAATAACAGGAATATTACACAGAGGAAGTGGGGAATATGTGGAGGAAGTTGAGAGAAGAATCACTCACTTACAGACTGGGCAGATAAACCACTTCCTCAGATCTGAAATGGAAGATCTATTCCTCCTCCAATTATAGCTGTGGGTCCATTACTCAATATTCCCTCTCCATGCAAGTCTTACTTATCTCATAGAGCCTCATCTCTCCCAGATGACACTGTAAATGAGTCATTTGACACATTAAAGTGAAGCAGTTAGGGTTTTATTATGCTATTACACATCGCCGTGACAAGCTTCCCTAAAGACCTGATCCTAAATCACAGTCCAATTCTGGTTTGGAAAACTGATCCTAAATCACAATCCAATTCTGGTTTGGGAAATTGATCCTAAATCACAGTCCAATTCTGGTTTGGAAAACTGATCCTAAATCACAATCCAATTCTGGTTTGGAAAACTGATCCTAAAGCACAATCCAATTCTGGTTTGGGAAACTGATCCTAAATCACAGTCCAATTCTGGTTTGGGAAATTGATCCTAAATCACAGTCCAATTCTGGTTTGGGAAATTGATCCTAAATCACAGTCCAGTTCTGGTTTGGGAAACTGATCCTAAACCACAGTCCTATTCTGGTTTGGGAAATTCACACAACCCAGAGATAGACACGTGAGAAAAAGCCATGAGGACTCTGAAGGTGAGACCTCCCTCATGCAGGGCTGCACCAATTCAACACGCAGGCTCCACCAGCCAGACCTGTTCCATAGCTCTCCAGACCATATTCAAGGTTCGATTTCTTATTTTCAGCCTCCAAAGGAGCCCCAAAATTAAGTCCTGGCACTGGTGAGTTCTTCTGATACAGCCAAGGCCACCTGACTCCACCAACACCAGCACTTGCTGGCTCAGATGATGGGACAGACCTGCTTCCCAGTTCGATCTGGTCAGACTGGAGGGTCTTCTAAGGCTGATCCTTGCGGAAGATGAAGGATCACGGCAGGATTATGTCAACTAAGGCTCGAGGCCAAAATAAAGGAGCCTGGAGGCAGGGCTGTCGTCAGGGCGTAGCTCGGCTGTGCCTCCACGCACCGGCCCCTTCCCTCCCTCCCTCCCTCCATGGGCCATTTTCACTCAGCGTGGCCAGGAGACTCTTGCAGAGGGTGTTTGAAACTCCCAGAGCTGCCAAAAACGTCCAATTAAAGCCCAGTGAGAGCTCGTAATAAATCCACCCAGTGAACCGCAGCCCCGCTCGGCTGCCTTTCTGGGTGAACCCAAAAATCGTGAAAGCAAAGACCTCCCGGCAATTACACCCAAAAGGTTTCCTGTCTCTGCATGAATCTTTGTTTGCTTTGGGTTTTAGTGGTAGATGGGAGCACAGACTACAACTTGTGGGAGATAGGTTATTGCTGCTAAAGCAAAGAGCCTTTTTCCTTCCCCCCCCCACCCCCCGAACAGATAAAACACTAAAAATGCTGCTCTGAAACAGCTTGGTCCTGCATTCACAGATGGCAGCAGAAATTAGCATTATTTATCAGTGCCTTTAGTCACTTTTTAAAAGAAAAGCAGATAAAGGAAGTCATGCACCTGAATTAAGGCTCCTTACCCTTTCTTCTGCAACTAATACTTCAAAATCCAGCAGGGAAGGAGCATTTTGCAGAGCCTTAGGAAACCACACTTAAAAAAAATACATTTACCCAAGAAGGAGAATGAAAACAAGCAGAACAATAAGAGTCACGGAAGTTTGCTCTGAGGAGACAGCTGGGAAGGTGAAAGAAGGAAGCAAGCAAAGAAAACACACAGCATAAAGATAGAAATTAATCCAAAACAGCAGGAGAAGAATTATTAAGCCATTTTACATTCTTAGAGCAGAGAAGATGCGATCACACAGTGCTGTTTGATGCCAAATGTAGCTGCATTTGTGCACAAGTCACACCCCTGCAGAGGGCTCAGCCCAGCCCTGCATCTCCTGAGGACCTTGATCTCCCTGTCTGAGAACCACAGAGTGGTGGAGGTTTGAAAGGACCTCTGGAGATCGTCTGGTCCAACTCCCTGCTCAGCATGGCCACACAGAACCAGCTGCCCACGACTGTATCCTGATAAATGCTGAATATGCCTAAAGATGGAGACTCCACAACATCCTTGGACAACCTGTGCCAGCACTTGGTCACCCCCACAGCCAAAACGTGTTCCTGGATGTTCAGAGGGACCCTCCTGTGGTCAGTGTGTGCCCACGGCCCCTTGTCCTGTCCCTGGGCACCACTGGCAAGAGCCTGGCTCCGTCCTCTCTGCACCCTCCCTGCAGGCATTGATGGACAGGGATGAGACCTCTGGAGCCTTCTCTTCCCCAGGCTGAGCAGTCCCAGCTCTCCCAGCCCTTCCTCAGAGCAGAGATGCTCCAGTCCCCTCCCTGGGCTCTCCCCAGTCCGTCCATGTCCCTCTCGTCCTGGGGAGTCAGAACTGGACCCGGTGCTCCAGGTGTGGCCTCACCAGTGCTGAGCAGAGGGGCAGGATCCCCTCCCTGGACCTGCTGGAAGTGTTTTGTCTCACACAGCCCAGGCCACCACTGTCCTTTTTGGGCACATTGCTCCCTCAGGGTGAACCTGATGTCCAGCAGGACCCCCAGGTCCTTTCCTGCCCAGCTCCTTCCCAGCTGGATGACCCCAGCACAAACTGGTGCCTGGGGCTGCGTGAGGAATTGCAGGGAAACAGCAAATACTACAAAATCTTCTGTCAGACGAGAGAATCTCATCACCAAGGAGCTTAGTTCAGATGAAGGACAAACAAAAAAAGGCACAGAGAGCATCATATGATAAATAGGCATCATTTTCTCCAGCAGTGAAGCCTGTCCTCGCTGCAAGAACTTGCCATTTCCTCCCAGCACAAATGGATTACTCATGGACAGAGAAGTCGGGAACAAAATTAACTCTTGGAACCCAGCGCGTCCCAGGAGATGAGCTCAATCCCAGTCTGCTCCTTCCTCCACAGCACACAGACCAGAAGCCTGGTGGCCTCTTTGATTGCTTCCATCACCACAATAATTACTTTAATTTTTAGCTTCTTGATTTTGGCAGAGACTCTCTTAAAAGCCAAAGGAAGTACAATTAAATGTGAGAATTAAGTGAAATAAGGTGCCAACAGGGTTTGGTGTCTGCCCCTCTTCCCTTAAGTGGGGAAGATTAAGTGCTCAGTACATGGGCTCCTGAGAAAGCCTCCAAAGGGAGGCACCCTCAGAAGAGATCCAAAAAGCCTCTTTCTTAATAGAAACCATCTAGAACTTGCCAAAAAAATCCTAAATCCTGCAGGACTGGTGGGATGAGGCCTTGGCTTCAGCTCCCACGTGGGCTTAGCAGTACAAATCCACTTCCCACACACCAGGGAGAGCAACCCAAGGTCTATTCTGTCCACCCTGTGGTGCTGAGCAGCCAAAACGCGAGTCACTCCTCCAGAAAGCACAGAGTGAGCTGATTTATGGACTTACCAAGGAGGGAAGTTCTGATCAGGGTCCTCCTTCTCAAGATTTTCATGTATTTTACATTAGGTATTCACTGGACCTGAGGAATCCAGAAGCACTCCCGCTGCACACGATGCTGACAAGAGGGACCAGGACACAATTCCTTCCCTTTTATGTTATCACCTGCTCAGCTTTGAGTGGCAAGGAGGGATTCAGCACCTCTGCTCCACACAGCCAGACAGTGCTGCGGGATCAAAGCAATGGGAACCCAACACCTCCACCAGCAGCAGCTCAAACAGCTCCCAGTGCTGGCTGCCCAACAAGCCCAGGATCCTGGGATCACAGTCCTCATCCTAATTTTTTTTTTTTTTTTAAGAATATAGTCATCAAAAATTGTCTCTTGCTCGAAGGCTAACAGCTGTGTGACAGTCACATTCCAAGTTTTCTACTCATTCATGAATTCAAAACTCAGGCTGAGCAGATGCACCATTAAGTCCAGGTCCCTTATTTTTGAGAACACGTGTAATTATCCCCAACTTCAGAGACACAAACCACTCCTGGAGAAGTGACTTGTCAAACAGTGAGATGACAGAGGCAGCAACAAGAACCCACTCACTCTGCCACTGGTCTCATGTCTCACAAAATAATTGCCTTCCCACCCAGAACTAAAGGTTACAACTACAGAGAAAATGAGTCAAGCCGGAAAGACATATTTAAAAAATGGGAAAAAAATGGAACAAAAAAGGTTTTATGAAAACACACTGGCATGTGTAAGACAGGAGAGAGACCATTTCTGCATTGCACCTTGTTTGCTCATGCTTTGTCTCAGCTGCCAACCACAAATTAAATAGCTCAGTTAAAACTTTGCTCATCTGGTACCTTTAATACTTACTTAGTCACTAGAAACCGAACATCTGTTTTGCTTTGAGGCTTTCAGCAGTGACTCAATGTTATCTGCAGTGTTGGACCACTGAAGATGAGTATTCCTGAGGTTTCCCCCCCCCTCCCCACCCCACTCCTAGCAACAGGGCTTCTTGCTTTGGGAAAGAAGCAGCTGACAAAGTTGGGTTATAAAACCATTACAGCTTGACACGAGCAGAGGAGGAAGCGCAGGATACAGAGAAATTTCATCCTCAGTTGGAAACAACCCAGCTGAGATCTCCACCAGCGTGTACCTGCGTCCCACAGCTCCCTGGGATCGATACACCTTTGGCTCCCGGGCTCTGGAGAAGCAGCAACCTCCTGCTGTGTTTACAGCCAGCTCGATAAACAAAACGCAATTAAAATGCCTCCAGCAACCTCTCAGCGTGTGCATCCCCCCCCAGGGCTGCGAGCAATCCCAAAGCTTTATCTGGGATTTAACCTCCGCTGGCTCCGGGCACGGCAGAGAGCTCAGCATCACATCTTCATCAGCAGGGAAGTTCCCGAGGTGGAGGCGTAGCTCCGGGAAGAGGATGCAGCAGCAGGAAATATCCCAGCACCGAGGGACCCAATTAACTGGCTGATAGAAGACACCAGCATCCTATTAGCAGGGTAGACGCTGTGCCTGCACAAAGGCATGCCACGCCTGGGAAAAGGACTTCAAGGATAACATATGCTGAGTGTGTGTGCCAGGGAAGAGCCTGGACACGGTCATCATCTTGTCCTGCTGTAAGGGAAGGGATCTGGGCAGTATCCAAGCCAGCCCATCATTAAAAGTCATTTCCCTGCTGTGTTCGCAGGGACGATCCTGCTGCTTCTTCGGTGAGTGGGAATTTTCCCTGGAAGGGCATCAGACAAAGCAAATCCATAGATCTGCCCTTCACCTCGCCAAATGGTGGCTATAAAACAGAGGTGTCGGAAAGGCCGAAACTCAGGTTGGCTTTATGGGGTTTCAGAGAACCACAGAATATCCGGAGCTCAAAGGGACCCGCCGAGGGATCATCGAGTCTAACTCCTGTTTCACCATCTCCCACACCAGAGATGGGCACACACAGAATCACCCAGGTTCTAAAGGACCTCCAAGATCACAGAGTCCAATCTATGACCCATCACCACCCTGTCAGCCAGATGAGAGCACTGAGTGCCATGTTCAGTCATTCCTTAAGCACCTCCAGGGGTAGGGACTCCACCACCTCCCCAGGCAGCCTAGTCCAGTCTTTTATCACCTTTTCTATGAAGAATTGCCTCCTAATGACCAATCTGAACTTCCCCTGGAACAGCCTGAGACTATAAGGGGTTCACTGAAAGGGTTTTACGACCCACTTCACCCCTACATACAGATAAAGGGCACCGACACTGAGGATTCAGATATTAACCTGCTGGGAGATAAAGGTTCAAAGGGAAATCTGAGAAAATCCCTACTCCCACCTCCCACCCCAGCACTTGAAAAGGCTTTTCTCTCTTTCAGTGAAATCTTAAAACTGAGTGTGCACAGGGACAGCTTGAGACTGTCCCAATGTGCATAACAGACCCCATTTGAGATGTGTTTAATTCAATACCTCCAACAGTAATCAACAGCAAGTCTATGAAGCAAGGTCAGTCCCCCACCAGCATGTACCATTTTCTCCCCAGAACACTCCCCAGTCTTCAGCATGGACTGTTTCTACCCAGGGATCATCATATTCTCCTTCCGTGAGTTTATCCAGTCAGCTTTTTGATCCATGTTAATTTTTAAGCATCCTACAGAAAGCAGCAGCATAGCTTGCCCACAGAAGCTGTGGCTGCCCCATCCCTGGAAGTGTCCAAGGCCAGGGTGGACAGGGTGTGGAGCAACCTGGGATAGTGGGAGGCATCCCTGCCCATGGCAGGGTTTGGAACAAGTTGGTCTTTAAGGTCCCTTCCAACTCGAACCATTCTGTGCTTCTGTGATTAACACGTGGTGGAAATTCTTACAAACACTGACAGTACACAGGGGGAAGATGTGCTGCCAGGACAGTACCATCAACTCCCAAAATTCTCATCCCCAGAGCTCACACAGCTCCTTTGAGTTCTCTCCCCAAAGTTTTTATGGCGCTAACGCAGACCACAATGAACAAGTGCTGCCACGCAAGTCTCAGGGATTCAAACTGAGCTCCTCATCACAGAGTCTGCGGGCAGTGAAGCAGCAGAACTGGTTTGGAAAGGAGAAAAGGAAAGAAAACACAGATGACTCTGATAACATGTCTAATTAATAAAGCATAAACGAGACAGGCTGGTTCAGGCTGCGCGTCCCATCTGCTCCGGCTTCGTTCAGGATGGTTCCCATCCCCAAAAGCACCGGTTTCCAGGCAGATATTCCCACACGCCGACAAGACAAAGATGTGCCTTCAGCACCCGGGCACACACGCTCCGCTCTGGCATTCCTGCACATCCCTGTGTTCCTTTCTTTAGGAAAAAGGGATGAACAACAAAAAATGTGAGTGCCCGGCATGCAAAGCATGGTCTGAGACACCAAGGCCGTATCCCAGAGACCAAACACAAGAGTTTGGTACGAGTTTGCCATAACTTCATAGTCATCAGTCCTCTGTGACCTAACCTACATTTAACGCTTCACCCCAAAACAGTTAGTATGTTTTATTCCGCTTTAAGCGACTTTGCAATCAAGTTGTGTGAATTTCTACAGTGAAAATGCTGATTTATGAAGATTTATCTTTGGAGGTGACAGCTCCCTAAGGTCAGCAGTTCGTTATGATTCTAGAAGTTGAAGTTCAGCCAAGGATTTGATCTCTGCATCTTTCTGGTCCTCCTTTCAAAAAAAATAAGCAAAGACACACATAGTAGAGTCCCAGTAGTGGGAAACATCCAGACATTCTCACAAACGTGCACCCAAGCCCTAAAAGCTTCAACAAAAGGAAAAAGAAACAAAAGGGAGCAACAGGAAACTGGTGGTCAAGTGGTGCCGATAGTCCTGGTGTTTTCTGAGGACAGGCTGAGTCATTCTCCCCAGTTAAAAACCCAAACAACACCAACACCAGTCAGTCTGCTGGAGGTGGGAGTTCCTGGTTTATTCAGGTTTCATTGCTACAGGGTGGATTTAATGAAAATGGAAACGTTTCAAGGAGGCTAAATCCCTCACAGGCAGATAGGAAACTCTGGTCAGTTTTGGACAAGCTTCTCCTGTATCACTTCATCCATGGCCACACCAGCTGCTGGCACCTGATCCTGAAAAACCAGCAAGGGTCAGGTCCCGAAAAGATAATCTGTTCTATTCTTTTCCAAAAAATGGGATTGAATGAGCAATGTTCTGTTGGGAAAGTCCACACCACACCTCTGATGACACAGAAGAAAGAAACCAGCCTGGCGTTCGAGCCAGCCAAACGGGGAGCGCCTTTATTAGAGGAAAACCTTGAGTAACTTGGATGCAAACAAGCCCATCTCCACCTGGGATGCCAAGATCCTTCCACTGTCTTCGTACTCAAGGGCTGTGAACATCATAAAGGTCTGATCTGCACTTGAGGAAGCACTAGGGAGGACGTGCCATGGCAGAAGCATCCCTCACTCAAGCCACTGGGTTCCAGATGTGACTTCCTTCAACAGCGCTACATCCAAACCCCGTGGCTCACTCCAGCCCAGCTCCTGTCTCCACACCCCTCAAAATCCAACAGCAGTAAACAGTGGGGAGCTGCTGCTTGTAAATCACAGCTGCCACACCGAGGAAGGTCACACATCGCAATGTCAGAGGAACAACAACTTGGTGATGGCAAAACCCTACGGCAGAGATTTGTTCTCCAGACTCAGAAATAACTGCAGGCAGCGCATGTGGGTGGCTGGAACTTCATCCCAAGAAAGTCAACCAACACAGGAAGCCTTAGCTGCACTGGAATAGCCAAGATTTCAGGCAAACTACTTCAAAGCAAGCAGTCCTCCTCAGGAAATGGACAATGAGTTGCTGGCAGCATCCTGGAAGCCTTTCCTCTGACAAAGAGCTGGTTACTGAGGAATGGAGCTAACTCAGGTACAGGCACAAAATAAAAGGCAGAAGTCGAGCTGGAACTTGCTGACTAAGCTGAGCTGGGCCAGGGGGGGCAGGGGAGATCCGGGCAGCAGCCAGTGCCCTGGAATAGGCACGGAAACAAGTTTCCACGGGAGCGTGTTGCTTTAAAGTCAGATGTATGAGATCATCTTGTCCCCTTGAGTATGTTGTTTCCTAATGTTTTGCCCAGACCAATCGCAAATGTCAGAAGCAATGGTTGGGTCTGTTGGTTTGGGGGTTCTTTTTTGGACTACCTTGAGTCCCTGCAGAGCCAGTCAAGGATGAGAATTGTAGACCTTGTTCTGGCTTTCACATTACAAATGCAATTACCTCTGCAGCCTGATTGCAGCGTCTCCTGTCAGAGCGATTCTGCAAGAGGCTGGAAGAACAGCTTGCCTTTCAAAGGGAGTTAGGAACATTCCTGCGAGTCCTTCCGTGCCCTGTAGTCACGTGCCGGTGAAATTTAAGAAAAGCATGTGCAGTCCCAAGGGAAGAGCATCCCCTGGAGAAAGCTGTTCTTACAGCCTTCAAAAAAGGACGTAATGAAATGCCCTTGCAAAGTACAAAATTTCCTGGGCAAAAATCCGATTCTTCTTGCTTTTCAGTCCTCTTACTCAGGTAATGAAGAAAAAACTTCACTGCAAGATGATTTTGAGATGGAAGTGACAGTTTGGAGATGGACAGGCTTGTCCTACCTGGATGCAAGAGATGTGGGATCGAGCAAAGCAAGAGATAACATTAAGGTTAGTTGGACTCCTCAGACATGAAGGCAGTGAGCATCTTGGATTTAGCTCTTGGATAACTGCAAGTGGAAATTAGCACTACAAACTGGAAACATCTGGAGATAGGGTGTTAAACAAGATAGTATTGGCAGGTCACATCTGGTTCCCACATTTTCATTTCAGCCTAACCAGAGGCAGGATTCAGGCATGCGGGGCACTGATGCGGAGCTGGGAATTCTGCGGTGGATGATCACAAAGGCCACTGCCACCAGGTGAGAGCTCCCTTTTCCTCACCTCCCACCCCAGGCAGTCCCAGAGCCACCCATGCCAGGCTCTGTGTCAGCCACAGTGGGACAGCTCACTTGCCAACCTGCCAAAACACTGGCAAGGACAAGGTGCTGCGCCGGAGCGCGGCGTTCACGCCAAGGTAAGCAAGCCAAGCTGCCTTGCTCATCACCAGACGTGGTCTAACACGTGCAGAAAGGAGGGAACAGAAAAATAAACTCTCCAAAACACCACCACCTCCATCTTACATCAGCTCACCCCTGCCATGAAACAACTCGTCAGCTCTTCACACCTTCCTTTCCTTTCGGCACTGGGGCAGCGGCGCTCCCTGCTCAGCCAGGGACTAACGGAGGAGCCAATGCTGCTGTGCCAGAGCCCCAGAGAACACCCAATTTTGGCAAGACAGGGCTTGACCCCTCCCCAATTATTAAGCAGGAAGTGGGAATATTAAGTGCAGATGTTAATGGTGGAAAAGGCACAGCTGACACTAAGGTGAAAGGGAAGTTGTAGGACAGGACTGAAAGAGAGTAGGTTTGGGTTGGATATTAGGGAGAAATTATTCCCTGTGAGGGTAGTGAGACACTGGCACAGGTTGTCCAGGCTGTCCATCCCTGGAAGTGTCCAATGTCAGGTTGGATGGGGCTTGGAGCAGTCTGGTCTAGTGGGAGGTGTCCCTGCCCATGGCAGGGGGTTGGAATGGGATGGTCTTTAAAGGTCCCTTCCAACTCAAACCATTCCGTAACTCTGTGACCAAACCACTGAGTTCAGCTCACAGCATGTGCCTTGAAATCAAAGATCACAAGGTTTTGCAGATTATTATTAAACATGAAGCCCCTGCAGGATGTTTTATACTAGGAAAAAATTAAAGTGTTGCTTCCTCAGCTGCCCATTACATAAAGTGAGCTGAATGAGCCCCACTTCTGAGGGAGTAAATCCCTTTTGGACCAGGCAACAGGCAACTGGAGTGGGAAGTGGTCAGCATCACTACGCACGTCAGACCTGTTCTCCAAGCAAGAGACTTCAGGCTCAGGGCATTTCAAAAGCCAGCATTTCTCAACAAGCATGGAAGCATCAACTCCTCCTTTTATTTCACATCTCTCCTATTTTCCCTGGGGACAGCAGGCAGCCTGGTGTGACACAATGGGAGTAACTCCAGTCCCTCACCAGGCACCAAATCCACGAGCAAGGCGGAGGAGGGTGGCAAGTGAAGGAAAGTTCATGGAAGACAGCTCGCAGAATACAGGAATATTAAAGAGTTTCAACTCTGCAGCCAGGAAAGACTTAACAAACAGGCATCCTTGCGCTTGAAGCTGCTGCGAAACAACCCTGCCCAGAGGAAAGAAAAATCACAAGTGGAAGAGTTAAGTGGGCAAGTGTTTGGTGTAAGCGTGATTTAGTTTACGAAGACCATTTAGGGAACAGGTTTTTAAAAGCAGAGGATGTTTGTGGCTTTAAGGCCGGGTTGGATGGTGCATGGAACAACCTGGTCTAGTGGAAGGTGTCCCTGCTGGGAATAGATGGTCTTTAAGGTGCTTCCAACCCAAACCATTCCATGAACAGCAGCAACACCTGGGAGCTCTCTGGCATGAAGCTTCCGAGATGCTGGTTCAACATCGCTGGGCTCTGACAAAATTCAGAGAAAAAATTCAGATTCTCGAGTCATCACTTTTTCATTGCTTCCAAAACGGAGACCTGCACGAGCTCAGTGTCTCCATCTGGCACATCTGCAGTGCTGGAGCTCGGGATGCTGCAACGCCGTGTGCCAGGGCACGGGGGGAGAAGGGAGGGTTTGGCAGCTGGAGGCCAAGAGGGAAGGAGGAGCCTATCCGAAAAGTGAGTCATGAATTTAGCTCCAGAATAGGATGGACCAAAATTGCACCCAAAAATAAATTCAAGTGGCTCTTATTAGCAAGAACAGATTTAACCACCACATTCATTTTCAGTTCCTCTCCTCCAAACCATCATTCCCAACATTCCCCAGGCCTCTTGTTTCTCTCTGGAGGTAGATCCAAGGGCCTCTGCAACCTGGGCACAGCTCAGAGCAGATATTTGGGGTCAGATCTAGGACAGAAATGACTGACAGTGCCTGAAGGGAGAACGTAGCTCAAATGCTTTGAAAGCTTTGCAGTGTTTTATTCAGTGTTTTGACTGTTTCAAAGTAAAATCAGGGCCCAGCTTCCAAAAATATATCAAGTAAAACCATCAGCAATGAGAAAAATTGATTCTAACCTAACATCCAACACCACAGTTTGACAGGGTCATTTGTAACCACGCATCAAGTGACCACAGGCAAATTGGGGTAGCCAGAGATGCTTCAGAACTGGCTGAAGAGCCACAGGAGGGTCACTGCAAGAGCTTCCTACAGGAAGGACACAAAATACCATCCTTTCTTTGGCAAAAGTCACTGTTATCTGAGAGCTGGCCCACAGATGGAACTTGGTAACCCAAGTCCAAAGGTGGGTATGTACCACAGCACCTGTCAGAGGCCATGCAGCCTCCCAAGGCTTGACACAGGATTGGCTCTCCAAAAAACCCACCAAAATTCATTAATCCAGTGGCTGAACTCTGAATCTTCCCAGAACAGAACCTGCAGGACCTTAAATAAGGACTTCAATAAGGACAGGGAGGGACCCAGAGGCCTGAGCTCTGCATTCGAGGTGCTCCCTCGGGAAGTGGTCATAGCATCCCAAAGGAGCTGAGCTGCCATTTGTCACCTCCACAGCAAAACAATCCTCCTGGAAATGCCCTGTGCCAGCAGCTCAGTCCTGCCAGTGAAAATAAAGCTCAAGGAATGCTTGAAAAGATCACAAAATTACTGTAATAGGCAAAATGGAAAAAAAAAAAAGTGGAAGTGGCAATTCTGTTCCTACCCCAGGCTTGGGATCTGATGGCAGGGCTGAGAGCCTGCCTGCAGTCCCATTTTGGAGGAGGGACATGGAATGCACTGCCACGACCATCCAGGGGGCTGGAAACAGCTGGAGTGGCACAGAAAGTGTTGGATGTAGGATGGGACCATGATGAGCGAGACAGAGATGATCTTTCCATGCTGGATTGAAAACCCTGGAGTAACAGCCATGCACCCATGGAAGCTGTTACTGCACTACCACCCGTGCCCTTCATTAGTTAATTACTGACATTTCTATAACTACACTGCCTTAATGAAGCAGCAGGGGAGGAAGAATTTAATATCAAATATAAAGCAGCGATCTCAGCTGGGCAGTGATACCTTCTCTGGCGCAGCTGGGTGGAATTTCAGGGCTTCAGGAACTTAAATTCCCTTAAATCCGTGCCACTTTTCTCAGCCTGTGGGGCACTGAACAGCCCAAAATGAAATCCCCCTGCACACACACAGCACCATGAGTTCCCTAGGAAGTGGAATCCCTACAGGCTTCAAAACACTTTGAAGTTTTAAAGATTCTCTCCCAAACTGAGCCAAATTGTAGCAGGTGAGATTTGCACCCTCCAAACACAAGAGAAGCTGTGGCTGCCCCATCCCTGGAAATGTCCAAGGCCAGGTTGGACGGGGCTTGGAGCAACCTGGGACAGTGGAAGGTGTCCCTGCCCATGGCAGGGGTTGGAACCAGATGGTCTTTAAGGTCCTTTCCAACCCAAACCATTCCATGATTCAATGATTCTATGAAACTCTGGCATTCTGAGCAGCAAAAGGCAGGAACTTGTTTTGTGCAGCAGAGACAGTTTAAACAGATTAAACTACAAGACTGGTGTTCTAGCCTGCTGTGCTGCCCAGAGGCTGCTGTCACCTCCCATGAAGCCAGAGTCACCAAGCCAGGCCTCACCTCGCCAGGACCTCTTTCCACAGCAGCTAAACACACTCATCTCCAAAGATCCCACGCTGGTAACTCTGAATCCACTCTACAAAAATAAAACCATTCCAAATAACCCATGCCAAAGCAGCTGAGCCAGTATTGAGCAACTGCAAAGTTCCTGGCTTCCTAAAGACACTCATGATCTCGCAAGTAACTTCAAAAAAACCCCACTGAATATGTCAATTCCTGGGTTTGGATGTGGAGGAGCTCAGTTTTCCCGGCACTGCTGAGGCTGCCTGGCTGTCCCGGAGCCCTGGCTGAAGTTTCCAGCCAGTTACCATCAGACCTGCGTGGCTCATCCCTGAAGCACTTTTTCCCCTCAGGACTTTCCACCTCTCCCATCCCCTTGTGCACAGACTTCCTCGTTCTCTGTCCGCCCGTCAAACGAGCGCAGTTGTCAGAGGGCAAATTCGGTTTCTCAGCCTTGAAGTTCAAAAGAGGGGTTTGTTCAGTGGCTGGGCTTCCTGGCTTTGCTCCAGAGGGGTTGGAGAGCGAATCGAAAGGGATGTTTTTGGAGACCCCAATTACACACTGTGTAATTCCCCCAGTGGAAGCAGGCTCCAAGCTCTGCCAGCACCCTGCTTCCAATTCCTCTTGAACTTAGGACTGAACCATTTTCAAAAATGATAAGCAGAAATGACCTGGGTGATGGGTGAAGGGCTTTGTTCAAGCTTGCAGTGAACAAGAGCCATGAATCTCCTACCAGCTGCTGGGCTTGTGTCCCGCAGCAGCCAACAAATGTGGATCTGCAAGACACTCAGAGCCCTCAGAACCCCTTGATATGGGCAATGGAGCTGGGGAAGGGTCTGGAGCACCAGGAGCAGCTGAGGGATCTGGGAAAGGGGCTCAGCCTGGAGAAAAAGAGGCTCAGGGGGGACCTTGTGGCTCTGCACAACTCCCTGACAGGAGGGGGCAGCGGGGGGGAGTCGGGCTCTGCTCCCAGGAACAGGGACAGGATGAGAGGAAATGGCCTCAAGCCGTGCCAGGGAGGTTTAGATTGGATATTTGGGAAAATTTCTTCATTGAAAGGGTGGTCAGGCATTAGAACAGGCTGCCCAGGGCAGCGTTGGAGTCCCCATCCCGGGAGGGATTTAAAAGCCATGTGGATGTGGCACTTGGGGACATGGGTCAGTGGTGGCCTTGCAAGTGCTGGGGGAGCGACTGAACTGGAGGATCCCAGAGGGCTCTTCCCACCCAAACAATTCCGTGATTCTATGATATACATGGGAATGCAGACCAAGAAGCACCTGGTAAGATCTGGTCCAGCAAAGCGGTTCAATAAACACTGACTTAAAGAGCCACCTCAATCACCCTCTCTGCTGGGCAGAGGGGCACTGCAGGGAATGCAGCAGGTCTGGAAAGGAGAAAAGAGCTTGCAGGGAATGATGCCGGGGCTGCAGCCCCACCACGGAGAAACCACCGCCCTCACAGCACGTGCCTGCTCTGGAGCCTGCTGCCAGCTCACCACGGCCTCCTCCTGCAGCAGCATCCCTGCGTTGGGCAACGGGGCAGCACCAGATGCTCCATCCCACGCTGCTCACTCAGCTGTGCCAGAGAGGAAACAGGGACAGAGGGCTCCCAGGTTCCCCTTTTCTGGCCACAAACAGGCCAAGCTCCAGCTGAGGATGTATCTATCCTTTTAAAGCAGCTCCCTGCATTTCACAATTTATCTTCAAGTTTCTACAAGAAGAGGGCAACATATGGGAAGTTACATAAACTCCAACAACCCCCACAGAATATCCAGGAAAAAAAGGCAAATACCTCTGCACAGGCATGGAACTTGCTCTAAAATATTTCAAGAAACGTGAAGAGTAAATCCTTCATTATGCCATGGATAAAACCTGGACACAAGAAGCAGTATGAGATACTCAGGTGCCTCCACAGCCTCTCCTGGGTGGATCAGGAGATGTGTCACCCTTGTGAACATGCACCTGGCAGCACTGGTTTTGCACCTGTATCACCAAGAGTTCCCCTGCAGCCCTGGCTGAGGGACATGAACTCCTGCAGGGACCCTCACAACAGCCACCAAGAGGGATGGAGACACTTGGGGACCCTCACAACAGCCACCAAGAGGGATGGAGACACTTGGGGACCCTCCAAACCATCCTAAACGCTGACGGACCCGAGGTGGAAAATGCTCAAGCAGCCACCAGGTCTGTCATCCTTTCTGAAGCCTCAGCTGTGGAGGGGATGAGAGAGATGAGAAAAGATGATTGTGCCTTTTATTTACCTCTCAGGAGAGCAGAGATTCACCTTAGCCCTTCCAAAGCTGATTTTCTCTCTCAGCTAGCCTTTTCCCATTTTATTATTCCTGGTTTTATTCATTTGGATGTCGGATTCTGGGAGACTTTCCTGCTCAGCACAGGCACTGCTGCAACACAAATGGCTGGGCCACAGATTTCACCTCCAGGTACCTGCTGGAGTCAAAAAATAACTCCCACACAACTACTGAAGGCCAAGACTGGTATAGAAAGATGATAAATGAGTTGGCTGAATACAGCTCCCTGACAGAAGGTCGGAGCCAGGTGGGGGTCGGACTCTGCTCCCAGGGAACAAGAGACAGGACAGAAGGAAACGGCCTTAAGTTGCACCAGGGAAGGTTTAGATGGGATGTAGGAGATAAGAGTAGAAAATAACTGAACCTCTCTAATCCCAGTCTCAGTATCTAAAGACGAGCTGCTGCCACCAAGTCACCCAAAGATCCCACCTGGCATTCCCACCCTGCCACCGGAATCAGGATGCAAATTCTGCATGGCGACTGGGATTAAAAACATCTACTTGCCTGCAGCCAAATAGGTTTAAAGTCTCCTCAAGAGAAAATCATGAGGATTATCCATGCTTTCCAATTTATTATTCATTCCTAACTCATCTCCGTTCATCTCTAATTCATCATTTAGGGGATGGCATTAGAGCCTGCTATGGAAGGGGTATGAAACTGCAGCATGTGGACTAAAGTTGTACTTCTGAGCCTTCAAGATTGGCCAGTTTGCAAGAGAGCGAAATCCAGAGGCTCTGAGACACACCATGTGTTCAGCAACACTGGCAAACACATGTGAATATATTTATTTTCAGGCTTCTCAAACACATCCACAAGAGTTTCGCTTCTGGAACGCGAGTGAGATGATTATCTGCTGCCATGATAAAAACATGATTCAAATTGTAAAGCAGCAGGAAAAGTTCTGCATGCTGGCCTGCCACACACTATCACCAGAAAAATTTATGGTACCTCAAGACCTGCAGGTCGAGAGCCAGGATATTCCTGTGCTGAATACGGTGCCTGGAACGGGAGGCTGCGCTTTCCCAGAGCGCTGCTGGAATCTTTATAAACCACTAAAATGCTTTTTTTTTTAAAAAAAAAAACACACACACACACACAAAAAAAGCAAATTCTGTTCTTCATATTTCTCCTCTTACTCAGTGAGATTTATTCATTTGAGGGTTCCAGCCTTCCAGAAAGATCTAATAGCACTGGGATTGGGAGATCTGTCCCTTTTGCTCCTGGTTTGGCCGAGTGTCTCGGGTCACCCTTGCCACCAGCAGCCAGACCAGAGTTCCTTCCTGGCTTTTCCTCCACCTAATTCCCTGCCTCTGTAGGTCACTTCTTTCCCTTCTTCCTCCAGCCCTGTTTCTCCTCTGTCCCTGGTGCAGGGCTGGGTCTGCACTGGGTGTAGCAGAGTTTTTTGGGGATGGAGTAAGAGATGCCTGGCTGGGAGCAAGCAAGACCTTGAGCTGGTTGCAATCACACTGGGGCCAGGAACAGATTTCCTGGCTGCAGAACCCTCTCTGACATGTCCCACGGTATCATTTACCAACACAAATTAGTACTACCGGCCCAGAGGTTGTGACTGAAGTGTTTGAAATCCCCAGAGGAGGAACTGACACACTACCTCTAAAAATACAGGTGGAAAGCAAGAGGGGGAGCCCGCACAACCCCAGGGATCCCAGGAGGATCTGCTGCTTAGCTGGCAAGTTCACCACTGTGGCCTGTTGGAGTGAGTCCAGAGGAGGCCACCAAGACAATGAGAGGGATGGAGCAGCTCTGCTATGAGGAAAGAGGGATTTCTCTTTCTGGGATTGCTCAGCCTAGAGAAGAAAAGGCTTTGGCATGACCTAATTGGGGCCTTCCAGGACCTGAAGGGAGCCTACAGGAAAAATGAAGAGAGACTGGAGCAACACGAGAAGGGGGAATGGCTTCACAATGAAAGAGAGTAGGTTTAGATTAGACATTAGGAAGAAATTCTTCCCTGTGAGGGTGGTGGGGCCCTGGCACAGGGTGCCCAGAGAAGCTGTGGCTGCCCCTGAATCCCTGGAGGGGTCCAAGGCCAGGCTGGATGGGGCTTGGAGCAACTTGGGATAGTGGAAGGTGTCCCTGCCCATGGCAGTGGGTTGGAATGAGATGATCTTCGAGGCCCCTTCCGACCAAACCATCCTGTGATTCTGTGACTCCATTATCAGTGTTCCCAGAGGACAAGTGAGGATGGCTGGGTGTCAGTTTTGGGGAGACCCTGTACAAGTTCTCTTTCGGGCAGATGATCCCCAACTCCCTGGGGAAGAGCATGTGAGTACAGACCCAGGGACACCTCCTGCCTTCAGCAGTCACACCAGGAATTGCTGCTCTCCCCAGCCCCGGAGCAAGGTCACCACTGATGGGGTGGAGCCCAAAGCCAGCTAAACCTCTGGGGTTTAGCTCATCAGAACAATTAGAAATTATTTCAAAACACCAGGCGTGATATGGGAGGACAGTCATCCCAGGGGGGGCTGGTTCAACCCCAGAGCAATCCAGTGCTGATTGATTCACTGCTCATACCTGGATCCAGGCTTCCTGTCACCTATTACTTAACTTGGATACACAAAACCTACAAGCTCCAACAGGCCAAACCCTGTTTATCAGACAAGTATGCTGCTGCAGCACCTCCACAATGAGCCTCTAACACACCTTTATGGATGGAGTTTGGAGTGCCAAGAAGTGTCTTGGACCCCCAAGTTATGCATACAGGTCTTAAAACTCTGTCTAAGCAGCATCCATCAGCCAAGGTGTCTGGTGGTCAGGTACCATGACAATGGAAGCCCATTTTCTGCCAGCTGGGATTTCCAGGCTGGGCATCTCCCATTTCCACTGCCTCCAGGACTCACCCTGAAGAGATGTCCATGGCCACAGTGCTCACAACCCCATCACCAAACACTGAGCCTACCAGAATCAAGAAAGGCAGCTGGCAGACAGGCAGGGGAGATCCTGCCTGCAACAGCTTCGCACTGGAATTCATCTCATGCTTCCCAGGTAAACGCTGAGGAAACCAGGAAGGATGCCCAGCACCTCCCCTTCTTCAGACACGCAGGGATTTGGGAGAGGGAAGGGGTTTGGCTGGTTTCCCTTCCCTACACAAAGGAAGGCAGAGCAGGGATGTCTTCCTGGAAGGACCAGAAAATAGCCGTGGATCGAGTCAGACTGCGGGACAGGATGAGGAAGTCCTCGTTATGGCAATAAAAAGGTCTCAAGTACTTGGCTGGGGCGCCAGGAATCCACCAACAGGCCAGGCTGGCTCAGAAGCAGCTTTTCACATCAGCGCGGTGAGAACATTTCTGTTTATTTGTTCCTCAGTGTCAGCCAAGAAGGAAGGAGGTGCTGCTCCATCACCCTCACCACACTTGTCCTCAGCTCCCTGCAACAGCAGAAGGCTCAAAATCGGTGACACCTCCACCTCCCGCTCCCTTCTACCAACCTGGAATGTTTGGTCTCACGGACAGGTTTCAATTTGGCTTCAGAGGAGGGATGGCACGGCACGACCTGACTCATGCGGGAAGGGCAGAGGTTACACTCTTGTCTGCTCCTCTGAAGTCAGAGAACTCTTGTTTTCCATCTCAGGCCCAAATTAGTGCTAATTATTCCATGCAAAATGGAGTTGCTTCAACAGGAAGGAATTAGGACAACAAATTATTCTGAATAAAGAGTCGCCGCTGCCTAAGCAAGCGATCTGTTTGCACAGAGAACAAAAGAAGCATTCTCAAGGCCAGGTTGGATGGGGCTTGGAGCAACCTGGACTAGTGGGAGGTGTCCCTGCCCATGGCAGGAGGTTGGAAGGAGATGAGCTTTAAGGTCCCTTCCAACCCAAACCATTCCCTGATTCTCTAATTCTTCCACAGGTGTTTTGGGAAAAAAGTAGTCCCAATTTTAAAAAGATTTCCAACCCCCCTGCCTGTTATAGCAGACACCAGGATCTTCAGCATGACCAAGATGCCAAAACCCAACCCATACTCAGGTGTTCTGACTGCCACCATCAAAACTGCAGCTGCCATAAACACAGAGGTACCACACGAGCAACCACAGCACGGTGGGTTTGACAGCCACAGCTTCTGCTTTCAGCCAGGAGAGCTCTGATTTGGGGCAGGGAGGAAGGCAGGTGCAGGGACACACCCTCCTGCAGCCTAAAGGAGGGTTTCCCTCCATGGAGACACAGCCCTCAAATCTGCAGGATGTGTGGCTGTGGAGATGCATTGTTTGAGTGCCCTGGCATAGAATCGTGGAACCACAGCATGGTTTGGGTTGGAAGTGACCTGAAAGAGCATCCAGCTGCAAGCCCCAGCCATGGTAAGGGACACCTCCCACTAGACCAAGTTGCTCCAAGCCCCGTCCAGCCTGGCCTTGGACACTTCCAGGGATCCAGGGGCAGCCACAGCTTCTGTGGGCAACCTGTGCCAGGGCCTCACCACCCTCACAGCCAAGAATTTCTTTCTAATATCCCATCTAACCCACCCTCTGGCAGCGGGAAGCCATTTCCCTTGTCCTGTCCCTCCATCCCTTGTCCCCAGTCCCTCTCCAGTGGAGCCCCTTTAGGCACTGGAAGGGGCTCCAAAGCCTCCCTGGAGCCTTCTCTTCTCCAGGTGAACACCCCCAGCTCTCCGAGTCTGGCTCTAGAGCAGAGGGGCTCCAGCCCTCAGAGCATCTTTATGGCTTCTTCTGGAGTCACTCCAAGTCCTTGTTGTGCTGAGGACTCCAGCCTTGGACACAGCACTCCCCATCACCACCTCCTCCCCGCACAAACACAGCAATCTCCTTCCCAGAGGGGCAGCCCCCACCTTGCTGTACTACAAAACACCTCATGCTGCAGAAATAAAACCATGTGGGACAACATGAAGCAGCTGTGGAAAGCAGCACCGCTCTCATGGGGAGTTCCAGGAGCATGGTGGGAGCCTGGAAACGACATGAAAGGCTTCCTAAAGAGGTTAGACAGACAAAATAATGAACGAGCTGCCTCTGGACTAGTGCCTGGGCAGATGTATGTGACAGTGACAGTGTCCATGGATCCCATGACATGTTTCCCACGAGCTTTGGCCACACACAGAAGTTTCAAGTGCTGACAGGTACCACAGCTGACAGTCCAGCCACGTGAGCTGCATCAGAGAAAAAGGATTTCCAGAGTATTTGTGAGTTTAATGAGAAGCGAACACTCGTGATGAAAGCCACTCTACCCACTCACAAAAACCGGAGACATCAGGAAGAACAGGATTGTGCCAGCCTCTAGCGATATCCAGGACCAGCTGCTCCAGAGGAAGATGCAAGAAATCATTCTGGACAGCTCAGGAATCACTAGCTTATCGCTAAATCTCTTCCTAAGCCCTTCAGATAGTGATTAAGCACAATGGTTCATACCCTATATATTAAATATTAATCCTCCCTAATGTGACTGCCGATGTTCCGGTTATCCGATTCGGATAACCGCACACCCCGTTCCCTCTACACCCCAAACCACGTAAACACGATGCACAAAACCCAGCAATATTCTGTGATCCAGCCAGAGCCTCCCTGGGCTCTGAGCCTTGAAGCAAACCAGCTGGATCCTGCTAAAATCAGGGGGGAAAGAGTTAAGAGCAGGAGATGAATCAGCTGCTGCTCTAAATGCGGACATTTCCTACCTCTCCGCTCAAGTGTCTCTTCCTGTCCGCAGGCTTTGGGGATGCTGACGGACTTGGTCGCGTTCAAATGACTTCCACCATGAGAGGAAAGCCCAGGGATTTGTTTTATTTACAGAGGAAAATGCAATTTGTGAATGAGCCCAGACAGTGGCCACCAGGGATGACCGACCTCCTGCCCGTGTCACACCAGGAGGGGGGGACCAGGCAGCAGCTGGTGCCACTCCTGACCCTATGGAAGCACTACAGGCACCCAGTTCCATGCAAAATATCCCACCACACGCTCCCCAGTGTTTTGAGGTATCACACAGACCACAACAGTGACACTGGCTCAGCCAAGCATGGCAGAGGTCACACAACCTGCACCCTCCCTGCTGGATTGGGATCCACCACTCCGCTGGAAACACGGAGGGTTGGAGCAGAACAGATGTCAGCTGGCAGCAGGAGAAGACAGGGAGAGAGGGAATTCAAACTGCTCATCCACGAGTATGTTGCTGTTGGACATGGACCAGTATCCCGGAGCAGCACAGAGGTTCAGATATTTGTGAGGGATGTTTCAGGAAGGCAGGGCTGTGTCTCCTTAGTCTGGGAACACAGCAGCACCAGTGCCCTGGAAACAGGAAATATCTATTCCAGCACCTCTCAGGATCTCCCACTGCTTTCACAGAATCTCAGAGTCATTTAGGTTGGAAAAGACCTCCAAGATCATCACCTCACAAGTCCAACCTGTGACCAATCCCCACCTTGTCACCAGAGCAGAACACTGCGTGCCACGTTCAGTTGTTCCTTGGACACCTCCAGGGACAATGTCTCCACCACCTTCAGCCAACTGTAACCAACCAGTTGCTTTAACCAACTGTTTTAATAAAGATCAGGCAAAAACCCTGGAGCTTCCCACAGGCACTCCCCCAGAAACCTCTCCAACAGGGATGGAAAGAAACACGTGGAATGGGAAGGTGGCACTGCCCACTTTCTGCCCAGCACCCCCAGGTCCTAGGGAAGCTGTGGTCCCTGTTCCCCAAAAAGCAACCTGGCTCTTCACCCTGGCCACAGCAGAAGCCATCAGAGAGCTGGCAGTGCCATGACTATCCCTGTGATCCCATTCCAGAGCTCCGCAGAGAGGCTGCTTCCCAGTCTCTCTGGGAATAACAGCATGAGTTTGCATCTGATGCTTGACAGAGAGAGATGAATCCTCTCTGCAAACCCGGCTGCAGCCCCCCTGAGCACATCCTTCCCCTCCCTGCCACTGGCCGCTGCAGCAACAGGAATTAAAATAAAGATGAAAAACTCCTGTTGGGGCCGCAGTTTTATTTCCTGTCGTTTCTAGAACTCCTTGTACAGGAGGAAAAAATCCTTAAATATTTCCAAGCATCCTGCATGCTCGCAGCAAGCTCCCCCCAGCCACGGGCAGACAGAGAAGGGATGACTAATTTTTTTTTAGCGTAAGACGCTGCGGAGAGCGTCCTGTGAACAAGCTCAGTGAATTCCTGAGGCTCCCTGCAAGGACTCCACCACTCCTTGCGAAACTTCCCAGCTGGAACCTCACAGCCGAAAAGCCAGAAAACATCGTTTTTCTCTCCCTCGACAAACAGAGGTTGGGATTCCTTTCACGACAGTATTTGGATTTTTAATGTCAGTCCATATTTAGCAGGAGGGAAAAAAAGCCTCCCTTCCTTCCTGTCACATTTTCCACCCTCGATGACATCCAAGATCAGAAACAAGCAAGCGCTGGCCGAGCAGGGAGGATGCAGCTACCCGAGCGTGGGAGAGCCTGGAGAGGGGCAGCACGGACATTCCCATTTGGGATTCCCGTTTGGGATGCGCGGAGGCAGAGGCGAGGAGGGGACACACCCTTGGAGGAGCGGAAAGAGCCAGTGAGAAGGGGAGGGACAGAGCCCTCAAGGAAGGGACAGAGCCCTCGGAACCCACAGCAAGGAGGGTGTCCCTTCCAGTGCTCCAGCCTGGAGCTTCTCCCGAAGGGATGGCACAGGGAACAGCCAGGCCACAAGCCCCCAGGCTGGAATATCCGTCCCAAAAGAAGCCTTTGGTCACCGGCAGGGCCCGGATCTGCCAAGGGGGGCGTGGTCAGACCGTGGGTCAGGAGGGTTCCTCACTGACCAGAAGCCCCAGGGTCCTGAGCGGGGGTGTCCGGGGAGCCCGGCGATCCCGCAGCACGGAGGTGATGGGTGGTGGCCGGAGATCGTGGCCATGGTGGCCCTGCCCTGAAGCTGTTTTCTGGGTCTTAGAAGGCTGTCCCCAGCTTGGACCCCCGTGTCCAACCCCGCGGGTGCAGGGTGGGAGGAGGCCGTGGGTCGCTGCAAACCCACAGCTGGAGGTTCATAGAATCATGGAATGGGTCGGATTGGAAAGGACCTTAAAGCCCATCTTGTTCCATCCCCTGCCATGGGCAGGGACACCTTCCCACTATCCCAGGTTGCTCAGAGCCCCATCCAACCTGGCATTAAACGCTTCGAGGGATGGGGCAGCCACAGCTTCTCTGGGCAACCTGTGCCAGGGCCTCACCACCCTCACAGGGAAAAATTTCTTCCTAATATCTGATCTAACCATACTTTCTTTCAGCGTGAGGCCATTCCCCCTCATCCTGTCACCCCAGGCCCTTGTAAAAAGTCTCTCTCCATTTTTCTTGTGGGCTCCCTTGAAGCACTGAAAAACCCCCATTAGGTCTCCCCGGACCCTTCTCTTCTCCAGGCTGAACAATCCCAATTCTCCCAGCCTTTCCTCACAGGAGTGGTGCTGCATCCCTCCGATCAACTTGTGGCCTCCTCTGGACTCGCTCCAATGGAGCAAATCCGCAAGCCCCAGCCCGCGATCACTTTTAGAAATCATCATTATCATCAACAAATATACCTACAAACATGCAAATACTAAACCCCAAGTTCAGTGTGGACAGGGTGGAGGTGACCCAACTCCACGGACACGCGTGGGTCGCGCCCCCCGCCCATTCCATCACCCCCATGCCACGGCAACAACCCCGTGCCCATCCCCGGGGGTCACCTGCGACCCCCCCCCCGCTCACCTGCGGCCGCTGCTCCCTCGCCGGCTCC